>JASDQU010263654.1:0-15479 GCA_032191745.1 Picea mariana | reverse complement strand
CATGACACCTTTTCCTTTGATGAATTGGGCTTGGAGTCCAACCCAAGAAAAAACTGTGCATGAGTACCACGACAAGCTGTGGGAAAATAATGCAAATAAGTTTATTTATGAGATTTTCAACTGGTTGATGGTGCCCCTGCACATCGCCATTTTTGGTCTTTCGCCACCCCGCATCTCGGATAGCATTGCTGCGAATCTGAGCAATATCGTGGATTGGTATGTAGAAGAAGAATTCTCCTATTTTAGAGTTTTTGGAGCTGTTGTTCCTCCTCTGGCACTACCGCTGTTCATCCCCGACAAGCTGGCCTATCGTGAGATTGCTCGACAAACAGTTATTGGCGGAGTGAGTAAAGAGATCAAAGCGTCATCAAAGAAGTTATGGTCATTTTTCCCTGTTCGGCTTAATTCCTATTCCTTATTAGATTTCGGACATGCTAAGGCTGAAGCTGCAACCTTAGAAGAATTGAGCCTAGTCTCTATTGAGTACAAAAAGCATGATCCGCAGAGAATTGTAAGCACCCATTTGGGGAATTGTTTATCAAAGAGGTTTGAACACGAGTGTTCACCCTCGGATGATGTTTTCTGAGGGGCGAGGTCCTATTCAGAAGTGCAATTTCGAATCAGATCTCTAGCACCCGAAGATAGGGCCTCTGTTTTAAAATTTCAGGAGCATAGGAAAAGATGCCTCCCCGTTGTGCTGGGAGGTTTGGGACTTTCCAAGGATAAAGAAAAGGAGGCCGAAAGTTCTGTGGGGAAAACTTCTAATCCTGAAAAACTTCAGGAAGGGGAGCAGGAGAAGAATCCTGAACAGGAGAAGAATCCCGAACAGGGGAAGAGTCCCGAGCAGGAGAAGAATCCTGAACAGGAGAAGAGTCCCGAATAGGGGAAGAGTCCCGAGCAGGAGAAGAATCTCGAGTAGGAAAAGAATCCCGAAACAGAAAAAGGGACAACTGACCCACCCAAGGAACATGGTCCAGAGATGCCGAAGGAGTAGGACTCACTCATCACACCAGGAAAGGCGGCGAAGGAGATCGGACAACCCATCACCTCTATCACACCCTTGCTGTCAGCACAGGGAGACGTTAGCGAGGGATGGATATTTGGTGAAGAGATGAGGCCTATAAGGGTAGAGGAACTCCCCCCTAATGAGTTCTTTTTTGACAGAAAGAGAAAAGCTGTTGTAAAGCAGGAATTTTATCAAGAGGGAGAGTCCACTATTAAAAAATTCAAAGTAATGACAGATGGAAAAAACAAGAAGAGTGATGAATTTGCCACAGAGATAGCAGGGACGCTAGGAGTGTATGTGTCAGCGAACCAATTCTCAGTTGCGATGTTGAAAAATCATCTCAAGAGAAAGAATCAATTGATCAAGACTCTTGAAGCCCGAGTAGCTTCGACTGCGGAAGATGCTAAGAGTCAAGCGAGTGAAGCAATAGAGCTGGCCCAATTGGCCGATAAGAAATAAATCGAAGTCCTCAAAACCAAGCTAGAACAAGAAAATTCAGTGATCCGAGATGGTCGGGTGCAGTCGGATCAACAGAGGGATACGATCACACAGCTACAGGATCAATTAGAGGTTGCAGAAAGCAAGGTGATCGACATCGAGATTGTTAAATCCCGAGCAATCGACATTGGGAGCAGGATCTCTTCTGCTCAACAAAGTCTGCTAAACAAAGTGGGGGAGTTTCGAGAAGATTGCCTGTTAATGCATCATATTTCTGAGAATCTGATTGTCAAGGAAAGAAACGTAGAAGCTGCTCGGATCACCTTCCAAGAAGCAGTGATAGCCACCAACAACAAATTTTCAGCAGGGGCCCCCGGACTCACCATTGTCGAACAAACTAGGGGTAATATTTTGTTAAACAATTGGGAACATGATATTACTTTAAGCAAGGAGCAGGCTCAAAAAGTGATGAATTCGCTAGAAGAAACCTTCAAAGCCATAAATGGTGAGTTGTTAGGGATAGAGAGTGGAGGTGACATAGAGACGCTAAGGCAGATGAATATAGAGCGGACCTCCCTCGACATGAAGGATAAAAATGAGAGAAATTTGGCAGAGATCTCTAAGATGGATAGGGTAGACATGGCTCAAATTGATGGACATTTGATTCAACCCAGCACACAGCTCAGCGCTCTTGATATGGTTGATGCACATATGCGGAATAAACTTCCACAATTAGCTCGAGAGTGCTATTCTTTCGAAGCCATTTGTCAAGCAGAGTCGTCACAGCTTGTGTCCCAATTCATGGACAGATGTAGGATATGCACTGAGTCTATGCAAACACAAGCACCTAGCCCTTTTTGAAAATAAATTAGAAGAGATGGAGTGTTTTCGCTCCTCACAGCTGCCAAGGGGAACTTTCACAACTTGTATCCAGTTTATGGACAGATGTACAATATGCACTAAGTCATGTCAAGGCAAGTAGCTGGCACTTTTTTGAAAATAGGAGTAGTGAAGGGTAAATTTGTATAAATAGATCACCAAAAGAAGAGCACAGGGATGGATTTCTTGGTAATGAATGTAATAGAGATTTTGCATCCTAGAAGTTAATACAAGCAATTTGAAGATTCCCAATTCCGTCACGACTGTGTTACAAGTTTTTTTTGTTATGTTCTCTGTTTCTTTTCATTTTGCTCTACATAATTGATGTGTGTCACTATAATTTAGTACGACCACTACTATAGTGAAGGGATTTTATTTTTCTGTAATTGTTTCTTGTCTTTCCTCTGCACCAGCTATCAGTAGGTGTAAGACCAATTTGCATTTACAGAATTTTATGTTTATTTACACTATGTCAATTATTTCTATGTCAATTTCTTCTTATGTGTATGTGTGAGTTTTCTACTGATAGGAACCTTACGTTACCCACAGCTAAATGTTTTTCTCTCATTCCACATCTTTACTAAAAGATAATACAGTTACGGGAAAGGGCCTTCAGTTTGCATTCCTATTTTGTTCTTCATTCAAAAATTTCTCTTATTTCGACTGAATTGAAACAACGTTGAAATCTCCCATTAAATCATTTCCATACTGGTACTGTTCCTCAATGACTGTCCCCGCAACAACTCAACCAAATATTCAACCTGGGCTCTCTAATCAAACTCATATCGCTTTAAATCTCTTTGATACAATCCTTAAAACTGCTAACACCCGAGAGGAATTAGAACTTTCATGGACAACCATTGAGCGTGACATAACTGCTCAAGAGCAGTTGGAAGCTAGACGACGAGAACATAGAAATCTTCTCTAGTTTCTCATACCGAAGGAGACTATATCTTTGTATTCATCTTTTACATACTTTCGGAAGCCTTGACACTGTACTTTAATCCTTAGTACAGACTCAGGAACAACATATGGATGAAAATCAAAGCTACAATTCACCCAAGTATTAGAAAACTAGAAACTTCACTACTATACATAAAGATGAATTTGAATTACATACCATAGGCTTGTCACAAGGATAGTACAATATTCTATGTCTGCAAACCCTTTCTAGGTCAAACCAAGAAAACCCTATCTCACATCAAGGAGATCCATCAATAATGCATCATAGAAGCATGGCCTCTAAGGTAAGACATATCCTCGTCTTATTCACTTAAACAAGTACAACATAGGGTTTCACATAAAAACCTTGATCTCCAAATATCCAAGGGATGAAGCACTAACTCTAGTCTTCAATATGCTCCAATAAGCTCAAGAAAATTTTATTGACTCAAACAATACATATGAATATCCAAGAGAGAGAGGAGAAGAAGCAATGAGTTTCTCTTTGTCGCATCTATACACAATCCTGAATGAAAATGAATGAACCAGTGAAGGAATCTCTCCTTTATCCATATATATGATTAGTAATAGAAGCAAACAATATATATGTGGTCCAATTTCCTTACAAGAAACCTATGATAATCACATGTAGGCTCACACATGTGGAACACAACACTCCAAAGGTACACATTTCAAGCTCCATGATGATGATATCCATAAGAAAGTTTCCAAATATAAAGGTTCTCAAAAGAATATTTATATCCTACTAAACCATATACTCCACTAAGTCCACTCTCCCCACATGAACAATGTTTCAACTTGGGTGTGTTAGAGCCAACTCCAAGCCTAAATGAAATAATTAAATATACCATATGATATCTAGGTCATAATTCCATCCTTAGGGATGAAAAAAACTCCTTCTAAGTAGAGTCTTATCTAACAAAGAAAGTATATCCATGTTTCCATCACATAAAATGTCACCCAATGAAAATTAATGTTGGGTTTCCATGCCACGATAGGATATCTATGATCCTTGGCATTCCATATATCGGAAACATTCCAAATCGGCCCTTAAGTTCCATTTGAAGGCTATAAATGGGCCAATTCCATTTACTTCATATTGAGTTTGCATCCCTTTGTCCTTTAAATCTGAACATAGTGTTCAACCCCCAAGATCTTCCCTTATTTGATTGAGAACTTCATTGTCTCTTTTCTATGAGCTTGCCTTCAGTGGAGGATTGAAGTGGTGGAGGCCCAGCTGGAAGGAACTTATTTTCTCAGTTCTGGACCATGCCGACACGGAAGTCTATAACATTTTCACTCCTGTTGATCATATATTAATAGAAATACTCTTTTCTCATCCAATTGATATCTTGCAAATATTTGAATTATTATTCCATGGGCGTATTTTTCATTTTTATTAATGGATTATGTTATTGAATGTACTAATATCATTTATTATCACCATATTCTTGATGTGCTTGATTGTTGAGGACTATTTGCAGGTATATTGATTTGGGTCAAGTTCTCAACGGTGGACTTCATCGAACATCTGGACGAGGTAGGCCTTTTATCTTGTCTTTCTATCATATTTGTTTGCATAGAATACTTGAGAATAGAGTTTATTTCTGTAGTCATTTCCATATTTTATGGTTTACCCTAGCCATAGAGATATTTGAATAATGTCATTGAGTGTTTGTATGACTCCAACCCTACAAACAATTATCCCTTAAGCAACAAGGGAAGAACAAATTGGCCGAAAAAATCTATGGACCCTTTCAAATTAACAAAAACATTAGCCAGGTAGCTTATAGATTGGAATTTCCATAAAATTGTCGCATCCACAAAGTCTTCCACATTTCATGTCTCAAAAAAAAGCTTGGGCAAGCTCAACCAGTGCAAACAAAAATAGTTGAATTCGATGACAAAGGAAAAATTATTTTATAACCAGAAGGTATTCTTGTCACGAAGAAAATTGTCACTTTATATAATTTACATTTGAGGGCCGACTTGACAATTTTCACTTTATTAGAATTTACATTTGCCAAAATAGGGGCTAACTTGAGAGTTTGACTTTATTTTACAATAAAGGCCACAATGGGGCCAAATTTACAAGTACAATATAATAATATTATTTTTATGGTTTTTGCATGATCAAATACAATTGGAGAATATATTCCATAGCCGCACATTCTTCAACACACCCTCTTAGCTAGGAAGGTATTCTTCGAGAATAATCTTCTTTTGAATGTCTATACACTTTGGTCATTGTCTTGTTTATTTTCATGAATCTATATATCATAAGAAGTTATGCACTTTCACCATCCTTTCGTACTGGGGAAACATACCAACCTGCATTGCAGTACCAACCTGTGTTGGGGTAGCATACCATCCTTTGTTGGAGTACCAACCTATGTTGGGGTAGCATACCATCCTACATTGGAGTACCAACCTATGTTGGGGTATCATACCAGCATGTGTTGGAGTATCAACCTACGTTGGGTTAGTATACCAGCCTACGTTGGTGTACCAACCTACGTTGGGGTAGAATACCAGCCTGCATTGGGGTACCAACCTATGTTGGGGTAGTAGACCAGCCTGTTTTGGGGTACCAACCTGCGCTAGGGTAGCATACCAGCCTATGTTAGATTACCAACCTGCACTAAGGTAGCATACTAGCCTACGTTGAAGTACCAAACTAGGCTTGGGTAGCATGTCAGTCTGCATTGGAGTACAAACCTACACTCGGGTACAATATGAGCATGTGTTAGGGTACCAATGTGCACTGGGGTAGCATACCAGCGTGCATTGGAGTACGAACCTACGCTGGAGTAGCTCCTGCTACTAGGGATCTCTTCATTTCCCTTTATTGGGGATCACATCTCACTACTGGAGTAAACAATCACTTCTCACTAGTGGAGAAGTCTTTCTAGACCACTACAAGATTGTCTCTGAAAATACTCAAAATTGTCTCTCGATGGGGGCTTGGTTAATACATCTGCCACCTATTTTTCGATGGAAATATACTATATATTTACTGCTCCCTTATTTACCATGTCCTAGACATAATGGTACTTGATCTCAATGTGTTTTTACTTGTCATGAAACACAAGGTTCTCTCACAACTTTATACAACTTTGGTTATCACATACAATGCAATTCACCTTTAATTCAATATCAAATAGCCCTGCAAGCAACTTTCTAGGTCACACTAATTCTTTGCTAGATGAGCATGTTGCATTATATTATGTTGTGGGCATACTGAGTGCCATATCGGTTTTCTTCCTGATGAACCATGGAATCATAGGTGATCGTAGACTGAAGAAACACCCAGATCTACTTTTTCGATCTGCTACACTACCGACCCAATCTGAATCGGCATAGCCATGTAGGATTGTCTCACGATATGACACATATCTGAGAGTATAATGAATTGTAACCTTTAGGTATCTCAATACGTGTTTTTCTACAACTAGATGAACATGTCTCGGATCGACGATACACTGACTCAAGGTGTTCACCAAAAAACATGTATCTAGTCTTGTGTTTTTCAAATACATTAGTGATCCGATCATCTGTCTATACAAGGTAACATCCAGTGTTTCTAAACAAGTATCACTTAGAAGCTTCAGTTTTTTCAACATGGTCATAGGCATGGCCTTGCAATACATCATATCGAACCTCTTCAGAATATCTACTGCATATTTTCCTTGGTTTATGAAAATATCATTTTGTCTTTGCCATACCTCTAGACCTAGGAGGTAGTGCATTATTCCTAGATATTTCATTTTGAATTATGAGGAAAGATTCCTCTTGCTTTCAATGATGAGCTTCTATTTTCCTATCATAAACAAGTCATATTCTCCATCCTCAACCCTGTATTAAAGGTTGGGATCTACTTTACTCTTGGTAAATCCCAAAATCATCAAGAAGTTATCCCTCTTAATCCCATCTTTCCCAAAGAATGCCTTGAATTCATCTGATGTGAATTCTCCACCATTGTTTGACCTCAAGACCTTAATATTCTTTTCAGAAATATTTTCTATGAGGGTCTTCAATTCCTTAAATTTTCTAAGCACTTCACCTTTTGAATTCAAGAAATAAATCCAAGCTTTGCATGAAAAATCATGAATGAAGGAGACATAGTATACATACCCATTGGATGGAGATGTGGACATAGGTCCACATACGTCTTAGCATATAATGTCCAATATGCCTTTGGCCTTGCGTTTACTACTTGGAAATCATCTCTTCACGCTCTTGCCTTCTGCACATCCTTTACATATACCCTCATGGTTCACCTAGATCTTCGGTAGTCCTATCACCATCTTGCTAATGATAAATAATTCCCTATAGTGTAGATGAGTAAGTCTTTTGTGCCACAACTCACTTGGGATTACGGTATTCTGAACCACGGTTGTCTCCGAGTGTTCTTTCAATTTCTATAAGCCTCCCTCTTGGACACTAATCACAATTGTATCATTGAAATATTTTCCTTTTGGCCACATTAGAACTTCTTCATCGACGAATGAAATTATGAAACCCTTCTCTTCTAGAGATGAAATAGAGAGGAGATTCTTCCTCAACCCAGGTATGAATAAAACATCTTTTATCTTCATCAATTTTCTAGAATCTAATTTGAAAGAAGCTTATGTTATTCCTTTCATAGGATATTGATAATTATCTCCAAGCTTCACCTTATGAGGTTAGTCCTTCTTGATCAGGTTTGACAGAGAGTACAAGTATCATTTCATGTACTTAGAAGCATCACTATCAATGAGACAAATGTCACTACCATGAGTGATAGTCCCTGTAATGAAATTAAAAGATATGATTCATTGTAAATTTCTTCCTCTGGATATTTATATCTTACGAGATCATTCTCTTTCGGAATGTATTTCGACACTTGGAGATCATTAGCTCCTTCAAGATTTCCATCGAGCCTGAAACTGGTAGTCATCCTGCCCAGAACAAGAAAACAACAAATAAATTTTCAAGATATGGATCTAGACCTTACGAGATACTTTTTTTGAACCAAGATGAATTTCTTTCACAGGGACTGCAACAGTTGCAACCAAACGTTGAGATCTATAGCTTAAGAGGAAACCCTAATTTTGAAAATTTTGAAAATTTTAATTATCGTTTAGGGAAGTGGTGCGTCTTGACTACAATAGTTCCTAGGTGATCTTAGATTTACCAACATCCTCCAAAAATAGGTAAAACATCACTCTTAGGGTTTAGGAAAAAACCATAATTTTGCAGCAGCTCCAACACTAAAAACTAGATCTTGGAGAGGGTGCACTGAGGCTAGGAAAGAATTCTTAAACTATGAATTGGTCTCTTTCAGACCCACTTTGATACCATGTTGAAAATTTACTTATGCAACTAACAGTTACAATTCATCTTTTCTTATTACAATTATTTAGGACATTAACTGCATATACAAGATCAATGAAAGAGAGACAATCACAGAAACAAGATAGACACAAACATTATCCTCGGAAACCATCTAGGGGAAGACAACCCAACAACTTATTCTAAATAGATTCTTCAACCAAGAACAATGCCAAGACCAAAAAGAAATAGACCTTTGCGGCGTCTCCCTCTCTCTCCAAAACTTGTGCACCTTTTCTCTCTCTTGTGCTTGAGTGAGATGAGAGTATAAAAGAGGCATCTATCCTCTCTATTTATACACAAATGTCTTTCCCTTCTCTCCAAAACTTGTGCACCTTTTCTCTCTCTTGTGCTTGAGTGAGATGAGTGTATAAAAGAGGCATCTATCCTCTCTATTTATACACAAATGCCTTCCTTTTAACTACCAGGTCCATAATAATATGTTTTTAGCAGCTATGCGTTCTTCAACATTGGGAGTTAAAACTAATCATTAATTTTATCTTTCTTTTATATAATTATTATAATTTTCATAAATAATTTAACATAGAACATTGTAATTTCAGAAGTTAATGTTAACATCACACCTATATAGACATTTTTTTATTTAGCACATCTCCTTTCATTTATTAACAATTTTACTTTATAGAATAAATAATAATTGGTTGACCATTTATTTCAAGGAATTTTGTTGCCTTATATTGTAACAAGAGGTTGTCATTATTTTTTTGTTTTTGTATAATTTTATTGCTATTATAAATATGTTTTAAGTAATTTTAATCAGTAACGCTCCACCACTTCCCCTGCAACATGAGTTTTAGGAACATAGGCTGATGCAATTTTGGTATTGGTATAAGAATCTTCACTTGTTTTTATGTACGTGGTTAAGGTACATGCTATTAAAAAGTACATGATGTCACTAGATATCTCTTTTGTATTTCTTTCTTATATGATCTTTAAAACAAAAATTTTGGTCTTGGAACAAATCTTCCTCCTACATAAGAAAGTTTACAGTCACTCACAACTCATAGTTAATGATGATTTTCCTTAAGATACATTAAAAAGTAATAAAAATGTATTTACATTAAAATGTTAAAAGAATACAAATAAACTTTAAAGTATAAAAACTACAAATCTACTTTAGAATAAAATTTGTATTTATAGTTAACAAGTTTACAGAATAAGTCACTCACTTTGAATTCACATTAATGTCTTTCTTGACCTCAAAATGAAGTATATGGATGTCCATAATAGTTGTCCTCTCTCTGTGCAATCACTCCTCTCTCTGTGCAAGCAGTCCCATGATAGGTACTGAGCATATGGATGCCCATGTGTCTATGATAGGTACTAAGCATATGGTGTCCATAAAATCTAAATTTTTCTTCTCTATGTGCAAGCAGTGTCATGATAAGTTTCTGATAAGTACTGAGCATAAAAATTACTAAGAACTGGTGTTGTAGGAAGTGCCATGATAAGTTTCTGATAGGTACTGAGCATAAAATTACTTTAGAATTGGTATTGACAAGTACATGAATTGGCATTGACAAGTACATGTAGTTAGTTGTCAAATGGGTATTCTGAAGATTCAAATAACTACATAAATTAGTTAAACTAGATCTTATGATAAACTATGCAAAACTTTTCCGTTGACAAATATTCTTGTGTTGTAGCATATGCAAACTTAATTTTCTTCAAATCTACTCGTCAGTTTTTAGTTTATATGATAATGATATTTTGAATGTCAAAGTATTCCATTATACTCTTTTGCATATCTTATATATTCAAAATACGAGAATAACAATGGCTGAAAGAAAACAAACAGTAATTACAATTTAAAACTATCAAAATTATCACATCTATTAACTTTTATGTAAAACAAGAAGACATTTTTCTCCTACAAAGTGTAACCTTTGAACACTGTTTTTATATTTAGATTATTAGCAAAATAAAATATTAAGAGCAAAAATAGATTATATCCTTATTTAGAGAGGAAATCATAGTTTATAATAGTAATATGTAAAAGTTATCATATCTATTAACTTTTATGTAAAACAAGAAGACATTTTTCTCCTACAAAGTGTAACTTTTGAACCTTGTTTCTATATGTAGATTATTAGCAAAATAAAATATTAAGAGAAAAAATAGATTATATCCTTATTTAGAGAGGAAATGATAGTTTATAATAGTAATAGGTATTTGTAAAAAGTTTTTAAAGGGCTCCTGGAACAACAAATTAAGAAAGTTATATATAGAGAAACACGTAGATCCATTTTAACCACTGATTTATCTAAGAGGGATTAAATGTGGCAAACTTTTTCTCAAGTTTTGCAAACTATATGGGATATTCAGTGAGGAATGATTGGTTATGCAGATTTAACTGGTCTACTTTGTATAATGAGAATGCCCCGGGTTTTCAGCATGTCGAATCCATTTATGCATTTAAAAATGCAACTTAAAATTGAAATTAAACAATAATAATGTTTTTCAGAAATTATCTGAAGAACCACATTATTCTCAATTGATTGTCCACTTTTCAGATCCACAACAGGATCCGTCTCCAGGACATAAAAACCTGAAGAAAATTACAAGAGAAGAACCCTAATAAATAGTAAAAAATAAAGCACAAGAAAAGAACCCTAATAAATAATAAAGAATAAAGCAGAGCAGAGGAAACCTAAAGTCTGTTATGTGAAACCCTAGGTTTTAATGAAATTTTAATAATAAGCAATTAGGTATAAACAATAAAAAACTAAGTGGAGCTGAGAAAACCTAAAGTTGACTATGTGAAACCCTAGGTTTTAATAAAATTTTAATAATAAGTAGTAGAAACCCACAACTTATAACTACACTCTAAGTTGTTAATAATGCTCAATATAAACAATTTTAAATTCTAATTTCAGATAATAAAAAATACTTTGTTATTGCTTAATAATATAATAATATAAGTCATTCAACACAAAACTGTTGCTGCAGATACGATCACGCCCTCATAGTTTCCCCCATCACCACCGTTAACTTTAATCGACTGCCCACTTGACGGATGGAACAGATAAGAGACGTATTTATCGTATTTGACAAATCCGCTTACAAAAATCCAGTCGCGCCATTGTGTAGCGCATATAAAATGCGAAAGAGATTGTGGAAGAGAGGCCACAACATCCCAAAGGCTTTTCTCGCCATCATACTTCTTCACCAGTTCTTCATTGAAACCGTACAATTCCCCACAAGAAGAAGCAGCCAAAAAACTTCCCCATGGATCTCCCCTGAATTCCAACGTGTCTTCCCACCTTCTCCACGTTCCCGCTCTCGGATCGAAAACTTCTGAATTTTCGCTTAACACCATGAATTTACCTTCCATGAAAACACCATGGCATCCTGGACCGTGCGGTTGGATCATAGGAGGCAGAATTTCCCACTTGTCTTCCTCCAAGTTATAAGCTTCTGCACCACCCAGAGGGTGGAAATCCTCATTGACCCCGCCAGCGACGTAGACAAGTCCGTTGCAAGAAGAGACACAGAAGGCAAAGCCGGATCGAGCTGTAGGCATGTCAGCTCCGCGGCTCCATCTGGCAGACTCAAAGTCATAAATGTATACACTCTTCCTCAGACATATCGGGGACTGGTGGAATCCGCCTATGATAACCAGCTTCCGGTTCAGAGAAACGCACTGACACCATACTGGTATTCACATATTCAATGGGAGGTAGAGTTTCCCAGGTGCCCTTCACAGGGTCATATATCGTAATTGCAAAGACGAGATTGTCAATCAACCCACCGCCATCAACCCTTTGAATCATGCATAGCAGCTGTTCGCACATGCCAGATATCTTCCTGTCCGCATAGAACTTAGGGCTACTCACCATAGCTTTCCAGCTTCTGCAGACAGCTTTCAGCGTATGGTGTGAATTGTAGGGCACTCTCAGCAAGCACTTTCGAACGAGATCGTCCAGAATAACCTCCATTAGAGCACTTCGAACACACCTATTTCCTTATTTAGTTTACCCAATCTTTAAAAAGATTTTAACAAATGTGAAAGTGAGGCAAGTGTGCTGAAAGTATGAAAGCAGAGTTAAATATATAACTAGCAGAGTAGGCCCATCATTCCATCTTATGTGCTGAAAGTATGAAAGCAGAGTTAAATATATAACTAGCAGAGTAGGCCCATCATTCCATCTTAAACCCTAATTTATCAAGCATACAGAGGATCAAATTTTGGATCAAATTTTTTTGATGTATAAACTTTAATTTATACATGATTATAGAGTACCTAGCCATCCTATCATAGGGGCATCATCATGGTAACCTAATTTTAATTTGAATAAAAAAACTTAATTAAATATATAATTTGAATAAAAAAATATTAAAAAATTGTGTATTCCTATAAAAAAGAAGTAAATTAATAAGTGGGCAAATTCAATTTTTACAAAGAGGTTACTTGCTTTTAACAAAGTGAGTTTCACCTTTATCTATTGAATATAGATCTTTTTAAAATGGGCCAAAACCTTGAACACCTTGATTTACCCAATTTAGATCCGCTTAAAATGGGCTAAAACTATTGAGAGAAAACTTTCATGGTCAAAGTTGCTATTAATAAAGTGGAACTATAAATTCTCTCAAAATTCCCACCAATCTAGGTTGCAAAACCTTTACCAAGAATATCATGGTCAAAGTTTTCATTAATCAAGTGAAACTATAACTCAAATTATAACTTATGGTAAAATTCCTACTAGATTTAGGGAAAATTCTCAACTAAAACAATGTTGTGCTTATCCGCTTATTAAGTCACTTCCATTGAATGTTCTTTTCTTTTTCCATGTTGATAATACATTAATTACTTTTTAGAACTCTTTCTTAAGTGGAATGAACTACCATATTTTATATTACATGTTAAATACAATCAAAATATTTAATACTCAATTCTCAATTCTCAATTCAACATGTCAATAGTCCATTACTTATTTTTTAAAAATATAAATTTAAAGAAATTCTTATTATTATTAAACATGGAGTGATGCTACTTTAAAAAAATTGCCATGTCTATAAATAATGCAAATATGTTTGTACAGATTCCTAGTATGGAGCTCAAGGCCAACCCCACACTAGTGAATGGCTAGACATGTAAATCTTGTAAATGTATTTTTATGGACCAAAACTATGTAAATATTAATGTTGGAATATAATATATAATGGTTTGAACTATGGAGAGGATGAAAAGGGTTGTGATTCCACCAAAGGAAAGAGGAAAGAAGATATATAGAAAACTAATCCTCTAATGCCAAGTGTCAATTTAGGAAGATAATCATGGAATGCATGTAAATGGTTGGTGAGGAAGCCTTCCTCATGGAGTTCTTTTAGCATGGGTTGAGTACAATCATCATGGGAGATATGTAAAAACACTTCATTCTCTTAGTAAAACAAAAATCAATCATCATACCCTAAAATATCTTAGTGTTTATTCATTCTCACCACTATCACGTTAAAGATTTCCAACTCTCATATTGCATTCTCCATATAGTGTTACTAAATATAAATTTTAAGATGACCAAAAAACAACATTGTGAAAGGGGAATCATAAACCATGAGGAATAGATAGAAGTTTTTTACATAAGTATAGAGGGTGGGTGTTAAGCCCTAATATTGGCTCATTACCCCTTAATTGAGGCATATTAGATTAGTAATGTTATTTTATTTATGTCGGCTTTAGGCCATTAGTTGTAATTATACCTCATAGTCTCCTATATATACCAAGGAGACATTTTCATTTTGACTCATCTTGTACTTGAACATTTAAGTGGGGTAAAAGGAGGTTGCCCCCTCGAAGACGCTTATTATCTGAAATTCTCTCTTTTTCAAGGCGTTGAGTACTTTTTTTGAGGATTTTCTATACTATATTGATATTTGGTTCTTAACATATGGTATCAAAGCTCAAGGTCTTGGGGTTTCGCTGCTGCATCTGAGACACCTTGGGATTTTCACTATAAATTGTTTTCTACAATGTTTCAGAAGGAACGGCTTGAAGGATATTTAATAGACGGATCAAGGTACATTGGGTTCAAAATTCATCTCCTGAGGTCTTATACTTGGAGAGATACAACCTGTACAAGATAGGGTTCTAGAATCGTCCTGAACTGAGTCATTGCAAAATTTTATATATAAAACATTTTCTGTAATGTTTTAGACTCGGAGCTCTGGAGGATACTTACAGAAATTAGTAAGGTATCTATGGTAAAAAGTTCAGATTCTAGGTCATCTTAAATTTGTAGATACACCCTGTGTAAGATAGGGTATCTAACTAGTCCTATTGACTAGTCTCAAGAAGGTGTTCTAGGTGAAACAATCATAACTTCTTCCTAGAGTATCCAAATTGCATGGGACTGGTTGCATTGGATCATGGACAGTCTATATTATTTTGGGTGTGAGTTTCATAATTTTATATAAATTATTTTGTGCGGGGCAAACTATACAAGTGAGATCTCTTGGAAAGGCCAAAAATCAGCAAGTTGTGGGGAAGTTACCATAAATTCCACTTGGCACATCCAATTTTGATCAGACCCGTGGAATTGCAAAGAAGAAATATCAGAGAAATACATAAGAGAAAGTTCCATACCCAGAAGGTTCGAAACTTGGGAGATACAATAGAAGAAATATTGTCTAGCAGAACCACCTCAAAATCAAGGTTCAAAAGTGATACTTGGCCAACATGCCACCCAAAAAGGGAACTTCTACACCAAATAAGCCTCCAGAAAATCCTACTTGGACTCTTGATGAAGTTGAAGAAATGCATAGGGACATAAATGAACTACAAAATAAGATGGATTCAATG
>JASDQU010263653.1:0-15392 GCA_032191745.1 Picea mariana | reverse complement strand
GTGCACTCTCCTGGGGTGGAACAGGCATGTGGGGAATGAGGGTTTGTGGGCAGTGAGCGTGGGAGATTCCTAGAGAGCGTTCTTCCTGGTGGTTGTGTGTGACTGAATTCCCTGTAACCTTAGCCTGAGTCTGGATTCCTTGCCCTGGGGTGGAGCTCAGTCCCATCTCGGGGGTGACCCACTATTGAGTTGAGGAGTAGTGCAGTCTACGGCTGGGAGGTTCGTGGAAGACCTGCATTTGGTTGGTGGATTCCACCATTGATAAAGATAAGTATCTGAATTATGCTTTGATCATGTTTTGCATGATTGAGCTGTTTATGTATCATGTTTTCTGCTGTGTATATGAATTAATATGATAAGGCTAAATGCTTGTTGAATATAGCAGTAATTCATATGTTTTACTCTGAGTTAAATGTATTATTTTGCTTGAATGCATGTGGTTATATAATTCCAGTATGAGTTATGTAAAAGTTCGTGTACAGATTGGTCAGAGGAGGGGTTTGAAAGCCTCGGTAGTGAAAAGGTACACTACAGACGACATCAATAAAAGAGTCACAGGTGGGATCGACCCAAAATATTCCAGACTCCTCTGTGGAGTTTTTCTCATAGTAAGTATTCCACCAATATTTGACATGGGGGACAACTTTAAAGAGCATAAAGGTGATCTTTTCCCTATTGGAAAAATTGGAGACAAAGAAATAACCTTTTAGTAGATTTAACCACTTTTTCAAAGCATTCGCATTTATCTCACCTTCAAACATAAGAATATCAAAATTAACTTGTATCTTGAAGGGGGTTGCACCACTGAAGTGGGTGCTTGATGAAGACACATCTATTGTTGTAGGCAGTCATCGAAGGATTTGGGAATTTTTTTCCATCATCTTATTCCTCTATTACGCAAGGGATTCCACAGGAAATAGCTTGATATGATATCCTTCTCCCTCATCTCTCGTTTCTTCAACCATGGGGGGTGCTTGGGCTAGCGAGAGCGATTGTCCTCAAGAGAAACTAGCTCGAGATCCAACTCTCTATACCATGACCTCATCGAGGATATGCACTAAGAAATGACAAGGAGCACATTGCTCTGATACCACTTATCTGGATCATGTTGAGAATGAAATGAAAGAAGATATATAACAAGGAAATACATAAAGATATTGCAAGAAACACAGAGATACAGTAATACACAATTTCTATTAATGAACAAAATGTACAGGAACTGTAAAAATATAGAGAGAATCGAACTCGCTAGAATGGTGGTATCTTATCTCTGAGAAGATATATGATGGTTACACGCATTCGCCAAAAGATTATTACAATGAGGATCAAAATGTCTTTTTAACATAAAACATTAATGAGAAAACCATGAACATCCAAAACCCTAACCCTAGGAGATGAAATGCCAAAATTTTTGTCAGCCCCGATAGGGGTAGTTGATACATCAACTTCGAGAGGGTGTAACTTTTGCATATAATCTTCATTTGGGCGCTCGATATATCGTTGGAAAGGTCTAGTCGAGAAGTACAACTTTTGGTTAGTGCCAAGGCTTGTCGTTAGAAACCCCTGGCCCCTCGAATGTCCAAAAAATGTCGTTCAAGGCCTCAAAATGATCCTAGAAGTTTAGGACCCAAAAAAACTGTAGAAAACATCTAAGGTGGAAAACTGTGTTTTCAGCCAGTGGAATAGGTGGGTGGCCATCGATAACCACTTGGAACAGTGGAAGATCCTGTTGAAGTAGAAAAATATAAATAAGACATGGAGACTCTAATTTCCTTGAACATTGCAGAGAAATTTGTTGAAGAAATTGCAGAATAAAAATGTGACTCTGAATGAGATGTAGAGCATGAGTATGGTAAATAAAGTGAAGCCCACTATGTAAATACACATGTGGATGATGAAATTAAAGTTGAAGATGAAAATGAAACTACCTTTGCAGCAGTAGAAAAATGTGAGGAGAATCTAACAATTGAAGTTGTTGAAGACACATGAATGAAGCTACAGTGAATGTTGCATTTTATATTGAATTAGAATTTCTTGAGGAGTGGCTTCCAAATCCCAAGCATGATGGAGATAAAATTGGGTATAGAAAAGTTTCCAAAACTACAACACAAGAAGGAACAAAAAAACTGAAGGAAACCATCAAAGTTGTTGAAGCTATTGTTGTAGTGGAATAAGAGATGAAAGAAAATGAAGATGTGTTTTATCTTACAAAGGTTGACAGAAAAGTATCAACAGTAGTTGGAGTACAAGCAGATGCAAAAGAAGAACTAGATGAAGAAGACAAAAATGATGAGGAAATATTGAAGAAGAAGACTAAAGTAAAGTTGAAGTTGAAGAAAAAGAAAATATATGTAGAATATCAAGTTTAGAGCAAAAGGAATAAAAAAACGTATAGAGCATATCGCTGAGGACAAGCTACACCATCATGTAAAACAAGTTTTTTCTTTTTGAGTTAATCTAAAGTTTTGTAAGCCTAGCTGAATCTTAGACGAACATGCCATGATGTTATAAATTTTGTAAACCTATAGAGGCACTGTCGAAAGCTGCAATGGTTAATGTTAGAGTTCTATCTAAAAAAACTGAGTTCTCAAGTTATATTATTAGTAAAATTGTGTGTATCCTTGATAAGTAATGAATAATGCAATATTTAGAGCCACAACTCTTGTGTTCTTTTTTGTGTATATGCATGACTTTGTGTATGTGCATGAATTTATACAGCCCTAGCTATAATTAATTCACCATTTCTTCCTTAGCGTTTAGCCCTGTCTTTGAGTGTCACCACGAATATTAGTGTCGTGTCGTATTGCCACTCGAGCTCGCGACTTTGGCTGAAGATGCAAGCACCTTCTGTCAACAATATTATCGTCACGAACAAGATGTCTACATTTTCTAAAGTTACTGCGAAGACTCCGAGGAGGACGACGGTGGCCCAGACAAAGGCCAAGGTTTCGATCCTATTGGTGGCCTTCTTCAGAATGGCAACCCTGCGGGCAAACAGAGTAATTTTCTTCTCGGGAGCTGCAACCTTATCACTGTGACTCTGGGACTCTCGAGCTTCGATTGTCGCCATCTACTGTTCAAATGGAGAAACCAATTTACGACCTTCATATCGCGGTAGTGAGGTAGCCATTATATCTAATCGGACGCTCGGTGATTCTACCTCGCCATTCCTTTCTGTAACAGGACTAGCATCTCTAACCGTTGATTGCATCGGGAAAGACCAGCCGTTCGACCTTTATTCGAATATCCATAATCTCTGCAAAATGTTGTCTGGGAAAACTGAAACTATCGTAGTCAGTTTTATCCATCTGCTACAATTGGTATCAACTAATCGTGTATAGAGAATATCTTCCGACTATTCTTGACTGATACGACACTCTATCTCCTTCAATTTTGAAGGCATGACAAATTTGAGAAGGCAGGCGCACTACGAGTCGTCCTCTCCTTCTGGTCAATGTGTGCTATGGTGATATTGATATGGTCAAGAGTTGGACGAAAATTGAAGTAACGTGGAAGCCTGATCACTCTATTTAATCTTATTTGGTATTGTCGAATTATCTAATGGATTTCATTGGGTCCAAAACAAAACTGAGACATATTGATTTTAAATTTCCTTGAGAAGGCCACAAGGCTACCAGCCATAAGATAGCACAATCGTGGAGTAATACAGTAATTTTATAAATGTAACTTAATTTTATGCACAATGGTGGCAGTAATTTTAATTCAATAATTATTCTACCATTGTCAAATAGGGGTAAAGCTATTGACAATGGCCAAATTTTTTAATGGGCTTTTACTCAGAAAGTTACACCTATTGACAATGGCCAGAATTTTTAATGTGCTTTTAATCAGAAAGTTACACCTATTGACAATGAAAGTTACACCTATTGACAATGGCTGGAATTTTTAATGGGTTTTTAATCAGAAAGGTGAATTATGTGGAGATGATTTTATATGTGTAAAATATTTTTAGTGGTCACAATGAATAAAGAGGTGTGATTTCAATCATTAACTTTCTTGTATGACAAAACATATCTATTAGTCATTAAAAAAAGTGATTAGAATGATTAGTATAATAATGATCAATCTACTCACTTTAATAAATGTATTTATTGTGGGTGAGACATGTTTAGAGTTTTTACTACAACTTTTTTAGGATTTTTACATTTTTTTTTAGGTTTTTATCGTGAAATTCTCCACATATTCATGAAATAAATGTTTGTGGAATGAGTGGGCGCCTTTGCTTATTTTCATTCCCTAGGCGATTATGGAGATATCATGATTGTCTTTTTTTCTTGTAACCCTAAATCGATAACTGAATGCTTGGTAAGGCTAACTGTAGTTATCAGGATATTTAGTGGATGAATGGGAAGCATCTGCTCGACCTAGAGTTGGAATTTGACGGAAAAAATACTAGTCATAGGTCATTTTGCCAGTCAAATACAACCAAACCTATTATTTTACCGTCTCGAAGAACGCTCCACCTAGAGTTGGAATTTGACGGGAAAAATGCTCGTCATAAGCCATTTTGCCAATCAAATACAACCAAACATATTATTTTACCGTCTCGAAGAATGAGGGGTAACCAAGTGGAGAGGACGTGTTTTTGACGAGGCGTAGATCCTATAAAACATTATTAGTCCATGCCGTAGGCATAGAGGGACTATAGTGATTGATAAATCATTGACTTCCTTTGACCACAAATTTTTCCATATTATCTATTGTAGGAACCAAGGAATTGAAAACATCGATTTTTATATAAAAAAAAGTACCATATTTGTCATGATCTGATTGGACAAGGGATTGGAGGTCTTATTGCCAGCTTCGCTATTCCCAATGTTATATATGTTGGCATATCCAAAGTATTTGATCGTATATGGTCTTTTTGAATCATATATTTTGATATGCATTCGTCGAAGGTGGATTAATGCTAGCATTAATTCAGATGTTTGGTTTAGCATTTTATGCTAGGTAAATTTATGGCAATGTTTGATATGGTGGCATATCCAAAGTTTGGTCTTCCAATACATTCTCTAGTGTTTGAACTATTGTTACAAAAAATATAATAATTTTTTAGGGATACGTCAGAGACTTGCCACATTGCATTTTTTTCTTAAATGTTTACACAACATTTCTGACAGACTTGAATGTTTAGCTAACAAGCTTGGTAGTATTGAATGGTTACTTAACAGGCTTATTACAAGACATTTTCTTCCATTTTGAAAATTTATATGCTTCAGCAACATTGCTAGTTCACTGGTCCATGCTTGTTTTTTGCATCTCCACTGATTTCTTATTTGCATGTTGTTGTTGTTCTTGCTTGCTTGTTCGTGTTGTTGCAGTTTGCACATTTGGGTTTCTACAATCTCAATTGGAACTGCGTCATTCCTGGGGGAGTGGTTGTTGCTTGCTTCTTTCCTAGATGTATGTTGTTTATTGTTGTTTGATTCGACTTTGAAAGGTTTCATTCCTGCGCCTGCAGTTGGGCCTTTTGATGCTTCTTAGCTGGGTTATTATTTCTACTTGTTCTTGTTTTCCTAGGGTTTGCAATGTTAGGATACTGCATCCGCAGTTGGATCTCTAGTTACATTTTCTGTAGTGGAGTTTGCATAGAATACTATTAAGATAAAATAACAGACTAAAAATTTACAGTCGATGTAAATTGCATCTCTTATGTGTTGAACCAGAGTTTGTCGGCCTCAAAGTATATTTCATAGCTCGCGATGCTTTTTCCATGGATTTTGTGTTACTACGATTTCATAGTTATGAGAGTATATTTTGCTGTGTGAGCGATATAATTGTTCTCTCCCTTTTATTTTCCTCTTGTAAACTACGTTTATGGCTCTATGGTTTCTTTCATTTCTGTGGTTATTCTGACCGACCTCCGTTTGGTTGCATACTTAGCCAGTTTAATGGACACAGCTTCGCGGATAGGTTCTATCGAACTATGACAGGTCTTGTTTGGTGTATACATTAGCATTTCCGAATTAGTTTTATTTAAAAGAAGGGCTCCTGGACAGAAGAAATTGAAATTTATCAAATTATAGCTTTGTGGACAGCATAAATTAAACATAGGAAATATGTAATTTTATAAAGTAGATATATAAAGCATGCACGAAGCTCTCATCCCATCCTTACCCAGTTTTTGGATCGCGAGTTCTCGAGGTGGTGGGCTAAAAATTAGGCTTCTGTTGTTTCGTGCCCTACAAATAGCACAAAGAGTTCCGTAATATACAAATTGACAATCGAAATTGCAGACTATTTGAATTTTAAGGGCCTCATGTCCAAAAAATTTAGCGTTCTCGAAATAGTTTTCTTTACGTATGTTTTACATACACTTGTGGAAAAAAACACAAAAAAAAATAGTAGTAAGCATTTTTTGGATCGCGGGTTCTCAAGGTAGCGGGCTGAAAATTGGGCTTCTATTGTTCTGTGCCCTACAAATAACACAGAGAGTTCCGCAATATACAAATTAACAATCGGACTTGTGGACTATTTGGATTTCAAGGGCCTCCTGTCCAAAAAATTTAGCATTCTCGAATTAGTTTTCTTTACGTACGTTTTACATATGCTCATGGATAAAAACATAGAAAAATAGTAGTAACGTCTGTTGCATAGGCTTCCATTCCCACTACCTTCCACCCTTTCCAATAGACATTAATTATTATTTCAAAAGTCAGAACCAACCAAACAGGTTCGAAAAGATGGGCTTTAATAATTGGAAAGCTTGAGGACATCTCCCATTAAAATGAATAAACAGACGAATATTATGGGATCTGGTAATTTCTTTTTCCTTGCATTTTGAATTTGCGAAATTTTTTTTTTTTTCTTTTTTTTCTTGTGTTTTTTTAGTTTTCTTAAAAGCTTCAGCATAGTCCATGAATGTGTCACCCAAAAAGGCCTTGACGTCATTTCCCTCTTTAATATTGTGCATATCTTAGATGTCATATTTGAGAATCTGCTTGGATATGAGAATTTTAATACGTGTTATTAGTCATTATTCAACGTACATATTCGAAAAGATTGGCATTAATAAGCGAAAATATCGAGAACATCTGTCATTAAAATGAATTAACACAAAATCTATTGAATATCATCTAGCGTTGTTTTTAAATAGTTATTGCCATTTCTCTCTATCATCAAAGAGTTGCGCTTTAGGGTGCCTTCGTTCTAATGTTCCTGGTCATGGATATGTAAGACAACTTAGAGATGCGATTGAGGCCCAAATGAAAGAAGAGAGATTGGTTTTATGTGACGTGAGCTTTGAGTAAAAACAAAACTCTATTATACAAGAGAAACTCAGAGAGAAGGAGAAAAAAAGAACTAGTATGTTTTGGTTGGTGTTCTCCCTGTGTTTGATGCTTTGGTTGGTTGAAAAGGCTTCCTGGAGATTTGTTTGTTGAACTTCTTTGTTTTCTTGTTGGGAATAGTAATGGATTTTGAGGTCACGTGCAAAATAGTTCTTCGTTTAAGTATATAGCTTCTTCCAACAACATAGATTTGGTAGGTGTATCGAATTCTGCAGATCCCACAAGAATTTGTCTTCCTCGAGGGTGGCGCATTTATAGTGGCTTGAAAAATGGCCTGTCATGAATGTAAATGATGCGAAATATTACTCCATTTGCGAATGTAACTAGAGGCAGGTTACAGAAACTGTATGGGTGGATAAAACGACATATTATCACTAAAAAAGTTTCTATTTCAAATTTTGATGAGCTACATGTGGGTCCAGTAACCGACTTGATAGAAATAAATTTTCTTTGTCAAAGTTTGTTCGGTTTCCTCTGGATGTAGTTGCAGACTCCACATCTTTGTCGTCACCTACAAAAATTCCAGACCTTTTTGTGGGCCGCCATACCTGCCACCTCTATGAGGAAAGATATATTCTGATTCCATCTTCAACATTTGATACACTTGCCAGACCTGTGTTGATGCATTCTGCAGCATTTGATGCACTTGCCAGACCTGTGCTGCCCAAAGAAGTTATGTACCTCAACAGATTTTCATTTTGCAGCTGGGTTGGACATTTGTTCCAATTTACGGTAATAAATAAAAGAAGTTCAACATACAAATCTTCAGGCATGCTTTTCAACTAAACAGATGATCGAATATAGGGAGAATACCAATCACAACATACTTAGATTATTTTCCCCTGCCATAGTTACTATGACATAAAACGACTCCCTCCACTTTGAAATCAGCCTAAATCACATTTCTTAGTTGTCTTAGATGTCAAGGGTCAAGAACATTGCAAGGAAAGCACCTTAAACCCCAACCTTTGGACGACACAGGGAAATTAATACTTGACAAAGAATGGAATGTTGAATAACCTTCCATTGCAAGCAGGCCATATATAGAAGAGACAAGTTATTCAAAAAAATGGAATAGATGTAGTTGGCAACATCGATTATGTGCAAAACCCGAAATTGATATTCAACTCGTTTTTTATGAATAAAGGATTTGAACGTCAAGAAAACTGTCAAGAAGCTTCATCAATGTACATATTTTTTATTGGTCGACGGCAAGCCAAATCACAATCGTTGTGGAAAATAGTCTCAGTTGTATTTTATAACCTATCTTATTTGAATATAGAATACTTCTCGTTTATTTTTTAATAGTATTTTCCAATTTCTAGTATTTGTTTTAATTTTATTTTGTACCTTCTTCCCCTGTGTCGTTAAACATGGACAACAAGCTTTTCTTTCTATTACCCACTACAATTTAAATAAAGCATGCACTGTTCTTTCTTTACATTTTACATTTAAGAATAATTTTTCATAAGCCATACTTATGTGGCGTCGACCCTGTGTTTTAAGAAAGAAATTGGAGGACCCGTCTTGCTTCCATTCTTCGGGTCTCGTAAATAGAATGAATTAATGATTTACAACAAGGTGGATAAAGTGTTGACGCAATTATGTTCCTGTTCAGTATGTTGGATATATTGTAGCTTCTTATATTTGATAATATATGTGCATATATAGTAATATCAATACTATTGGAATAAATACAAAAACTTCCTCTTTGACAAAGCTTAGGCAATTATGTTTGGGTTTGCGGTATTAAAGAACTATGTTCCATGTTCCGTCATATACATCTTGCAGCCAAAGAACTTCCATGGTCTGCAATTTATGCTTTAACTGTTGATAACTCACTAGTCGTTCAAAAATCTTGGCATCAATAAAGGAACGACTAAAGCTGTCTTAATTACTTAAATCACACCAAATTTTGATTACATTTAATTTTATTTAGATATTGATGTTTATGGAGAGTCGGCGTTTGCTCATGTCATTGCAAGGAATAATTTTTCATAAGCCATACTTATGTGGCGTCAACCCTGTATTTTAAGAAAGAAATTGGAGGATCCGTCCTGCTTCCATTCTCCGGGTCCCGTAAATAGAATGAATTAATGAGTTACAACAA
Organism: Picea mariana; assembly: GCA_032191745.1. Classification (NCBI taxonomy): domain Eukaryota; kingdom Viridiplantae; phylum Streptophyta; class Pinopsida; order Pinales; family Pinaceae; genus Picea; species Picea mariana. The sequence goes on along the minus strand of JASDQU010263653.1, from coordinate 5,972 downwards.
GGTGGCTCAAATGTTGACGCAATGTTCTTGTTCAGTATGTTGGATATATTGCAGCTTCTTCTATTTGATAATATCTGTGCATATATAGTAATATCAGTACTATTGGAATAAATACAAAAACTTCCTCTTCGAAAAATCTTAGGCTATTATGTTTGGGTTTGCGGTATTAAACAACTATGTTTCCTGTTTCATCATATACATCTTGAAGCTAAAGAACTTCCATGGTCTACAATTTATGCTTTAACTGTTGATAACTCACTAGGCGTTCGAAATGCTTGGCATTAATAAAGGAACGGCTGAAGCTGTCTTAATTACTTAAATCACACCAAATTTTGATTACATTTAATTTAATTTAGATATTGATGTTTATGGAGTGTCGACGTTTTGTCATGTCATTGCAATGAATACAAGATGAATATATGATACATAATTTATCTCGTTGAAACCACAATGCAAATTCATGTTTAATGTTGCGCTATGTATATCTTCTAGTAAAAATTTTCGTGGTTTCAACGAAATTTGCGAATCGAAGAGCATCCTGCAAATTGGGAGATCATTTGCATTTGAAACAGAAACAATCCATTAATATATATTAGTATGAATACTATTAAGATAAATATGAAATCTTTCTCCATTAATACATTACTAGTATGAATACTATTGAAATAGATATCAAACCTTTCTCTTGGCCAATACTTAGCCAGTTATCTGGCCACTAGGCCCCAGGTTCATGGTGCCCAACACCTATGTCCCATGTTCCGTCATATACATCTTGCAGCCAAAGAACTTCAGTGATCTGTTGTTTATGCTTTTACTAGTGAGAACTTTGTTAGCACTCTGTAAATCAGTCCGACTAAATAGACAAATGACAGAGGTAACTGTTTCAACTAGCTTTAGAGTTGGAGCACTATTATGTTCAACTCAGAGAGGGATCTCTCATTTCACTTGATATATCTATCGAAATTAGTGGCTAGATTTGGTTCGTTTTGGGGGTTTTTAATCAAGTTTGTTGGCCAAGAAGAGGAGGGACACACAAGCTATGGAGTCAAAATTATGAAATTGAATGAAAACAATGATCAACCGATAGAACTCTCCAGAGGATAAAGGCTAAGTGAGGCAATGAATTTGAGTTGTAACTTGAAATTTGTAGAGTGTAAGAGGAAAGGGTAAAAACAAGTAACTGCATCAGAGCATTAATAAAATGAATTATGAATTAGTTAGGAAGAAATACACATAGTTTGAATTGCTTAAGCCAAGAGCATCAAATGATGAATTCTGGCCCTTTAACTCTCCAATTTAAACAGAAGAAAAATGTATATGGAATTAAAGAACACAGGAAATACAAACAGTGAAGGAAGACAAAACTCATATCATAGCCATTAAAATATTTTCATGAACAGTTCAAAATGCTTCTGTATATGTATTCAATTCAGTCCCAGAAAAATTACAATAGAGTCCAGAACCACCAGAATTGTGCCCTTACACTTCTGCCCATCATTAATACACTCAGAACTTCTAATACTTATACGATTCGAGTTCCTTCAGTGTGCAACAGGTTACAATAACTGAAATGAAACATTTCAGCTTCTACAATGATTACAGATGACAGTTTTCATAAAAAACGTTTCATGATCCCTGTAGATTCCTCTGACTCTCCAGCTCCTTCCTCTTCCACATTCTCTTTGAAATGTCACTTATAATCTTTCATATTTAATTCCATTTATCCATATTCTCATTAAATATTTGGGAATAATATATTTGAAATAAAAATAATTCCCAAATATTTTTCTATCCTGTAGAATTAAATTTCCATAATTTAATTCATGCTAGTGGTTTTTAAAACCATGTCTTGTTTGCCCAGTTCACCATTCCATTGTAAAAAACATTTACTTCTACCATTTCCCTGTGAAAAACATTTACTGTGTAATGTTTTTCCAATTTACCGTTTCACTGTGGAAAAACATTTACTGTGTGTTTTTTTCCAATTTACCATCTTTGGTAAAATACCTTTTATCTTCTTATTTTGCTTCTGTAAAACATTTGGATAAATAATTATCCAAGTGTTCCTTTCACTGCACCTTCCCATTTAATTCCTTTCCATGGAAATAAACACTAATGTCTTTAATTCATAAATGTGAATTTTACCTCTATAAAACAATTTCATCGTGAAGAAGAATTTCTTTTATTGGAAATTCCATAATCTAATGTAAATTTTACCTCTGTAAAACAATTTCACCATGAAGAAGAATTTCTTTATTAGAAATTCCATAATCTTGATTGAAATGCATTCCTGGAAAAATGCCACACATAAAAATATGATAAATGCTTTGCATTTATTATATCTGGCTTGGGAAAAAGTGGTTTAAATCAACCTTATTTTACCTCCGATGTGCTCCACGTAAAAACACGTGTCCACCAAATAAACCATGGTAGTATTCCCCGGTCCGCCTTCACATAATTAACCTCCTCGTTACTTCAATCTCCGATATATATGTGTGCCCTCCATCCAACCTTTGACTTTTCCATATTATAAATTGAGATTTGTGCCCATGATATGATTTGAAGCGATTCCATAAATTAAATATTAGATTAAATATTAATATAAATATTAAAAATATTTATATTAATAATAATAAACCCCTTTTTTCTATTTTTGAAGGACTTTGGGCATATGAGGCTTAACACATGACTTTGTGGATAGGTTAAGTGTGCTTAATAAAAGGCAGATTTTTTATTTTCAACGGGAATATGAATATAAGGGTAAAAAGGAATGAAGTGATGGAACTAAGGAATTTGATAAGAATTAAGGCTAGGTACATAGGCTTGAGATATTTGCCAATTTTTGACTCATGGAGTACATGACTGTTTTGGATTATCCATTGGGTGAAGGATTTAGGTGATGGGAGCTTTGACGGAGCTGGTGAAATTTTTTGAAAATCTGAGTGGAAAGATGACACAAGGACAAGCTGCTTTGGAAAAATAAAATGCAAATCAGCAAGTGATAACACCATCAACTTCCGATATCGGGGGTTGGAAAAAATGGTTTTGAGTAGACCGCTTTTCACCCTGATGTACCTCTGGTGTCGCCACGCATCCACAAACGAAACCATAATGGTTCCCCCAACCCGCCTTCGAATAAATATCTTCCACGCTGCTTCATTCCCCGATATGTGCCTTAGCCATTGATCTGGTCTTCTTCAAGATCGACAGTCCACTGAGTTATACCTTTTGCGCCTCCGCTTTATTTTCCTATGTGCCACTAGATAAATACCGATCCTCCAAACTATCATACTTCCACAGTGATATAGCATTTCGCTAAATTTTCAAAATTTGGATCCTGATCTGAAAATTGTTATGGTGATAACATTGGCTCAAACTGGGGATGCTATCCTCCCTGCGAGGTAGCAAAGAAATCGTAGACCCAGTGCCTGATCCATTCAGCTTCTCCCAAAACATGTGTGTGTACACTGCTCTATCCTGTCACCAGTGTCTGCTGAAAACCAAACTCTGCACACTATTCTCAACTGGATACTGAACACTGAATACACTGCTAAAATCTAACTGTACATACTACTGGAAATCCAAACTGAAAAATTCTTGACCAACAAGCTTATTCGCACACTCCTACCTACTCTAAAACTGTTGAAATTAATACTCAATCAAGTGATGCTAAAGTGCCAATGCAACCAATCAAGCAATTGGCTTCCTGATTTTTCTTCGATCACATCTTTCTTAAGTAGGTAGACAAATGTAAAAGATGACAGCTGGAAGTAAAAATAGAATCCAAAATCTGATCTTATGAATGAAACAAACTCTTCCTTCACTTATGAATGTAATAGGATGACCAAAGGATCTTGAAAACCATGAAAACTCATTTCTTCTTGATGAACAAAAACAAAAAGACAAGCCTCTTTCATAAGTGTTTGTTGTTTTTTCTCTATTTCTTCTATTCCTAAAACATTTTCAAATGAAATGGCAGCAATAGGTTTGTCTACTCTCCCATGCATCTCAACAAAAACATTCCTACATTCTTGAACATCTTCAAATAAGACATCCATATTATGTGCATCCTCTTGTTCATCAAACAATTCTGATTTGGTTTCATTAAAATTATGGAAATTTTCTTGAGGACTGTCATTTTGACTTTCAAATGAATGAATGGAAATAAGTTCTTGTTCATAACCTTCTTGTAAATGTGAAAAACTAACATCATGAACTATTTCATAGTCTATATTTCTCATGGATGTATTTTCAAAACTGTGATTTTCAAATGAATCCAATAAAACAATTTCTTCTTCATTATCTTTTTGCATTTTTGATTGGAAAGTGGCATACACTGTTTTGTTGCTTTCCTGAAACTCCTTGTCATTTATTTGTTCATTGTTGGAAGTTTTCATATAAGCATTTTCAGAATCATTATCCATTTCTAGGCCACTTAGAATTTGAACAACCATATCATTCATAGAGGGGGAAAGACAACCTTGAAACACTTTGTCTTGCTAGAAATCTAGCTGAATGTCTTCATCAAGTTCAAGAGAAGGAAAATGACTTTCAAAAACAATTTCTTGATCAGATTCATCTTCAACCAAAGGAGGGGCTATTATTTGTTTTTGGGCTGAATATTCATAAAGGGATTCTACGATTTCATCATTCATACACCCTTCATCACCAAAAACATCTTCAAGGTATTTGATGAAATGTTCACAAAAATCACAACAATCTTCAAACACCAAGAATGAAGGATTAGATTCTCCATAATGCTTAAAGAATGTTGTATGGAAATCTTTAAGAGAGTATAAGATGCCTGGTTTTAAACCTTCATACCATAATCTTTCTTTCCCCTTTAAAGTAGCCATAAACATTTTCATCAAACAATCTTCATTGAATTGAACCCCTAGCTTACATATGTGCATATGAAATCTAATCAAGTGTAAGGAAGCATCATTTCCTATCCCATATTCGAATTTAGGAAAATATTTTTGCTAATTTATGTGAGGAATATGATTTGGAAAGCCAGGAATATGAGATTGATTCATTGGAGCATACCTTGCAGATATTGAACTCATCTTCGGATAGTGGAGTCGCAAATAATGTTTTGGAAGCTGGATTCTACATTGAGAGTGGAGTTGCCAATGAAAATTCAAATTTCTGGATTCTTCTACTAGTGCAATCGCTTTCAAACTAATTTGTTGATGTGTAGAGTCGCCATAGTAGGAATAAAACCAATATGTGCCTAAGTGTCTGCTGCTCTCAGACCTTAGAACTCAACCATGTCGTTCTTCCCAGGGAAAATTTTTCAATTTCATCCCCGACAACGACGCCAAAATGTTAGCACTCTATAAATCTTTCCATCCGAATAGACAAACGACAGAGGTAACTGTTTCAACCAGCTTTAGAGCTGAGGCACTAGCCTTCTCAACTCATAGAGGGATCTCTCGTGTCACTTGATATATCTATGGAAATCCGTGGCTAGATTTGGTTCGTTTTGGGGTTTTTTAATAAAGTTTGTTGGTCAAGAAGAGGAGGGACACACAGGGCTATGGAGTCAAAATTATGAAATTGAATGAAAACAATGATCAGCCGATAGAAATTTCCAGAGGATAAAGGCTAAGTGAGGCAATGAATCTGAGTTGTAACTTGAAATTTGAAGAGTGTAAGAGGAAAGGGTAAAAACAAGTAACTGCATCAGAGCATTAATAAAATGAATTCTGAATTAGTTAGGAAGAAATACACACAATTTAAATTGCTTAAGCCAAGAGCATCAAATGATGAATTCTAAGCATTTAACTCTCCAATTTAAACAGAAGAAAAACGTATATGGAATTAAAGAACATAGGAAATACAAACAGTGGAAGAAGACAAAACTCATATCATAGCCATTAGAATATGTTAAGAACCAAATTATATCAATATAGCATAGAAAAACCTCAAAAAAAGTACTCAACACCTTGAAAAAGAGATAATTTTAGATA
>JASDQU010263651.1:7488-18202 GCA_032191745.1 Picea mariana | reverse complement strand
CAAAACAATATATATATATATATATATATATATATATATATATATATATATAAAGAGAGAGACTACTTCCAATTTTAAAGTAGAGAACATGCTTGAAAATGGAGCTTTTGCATGAATAAAATGCCAATAAATAGATAGAAAGTTAAGATGTATCTTTTCAATAAATCTTGATATGCAATACATATATGATTTAATATATTGGTGATTGGGATAGATGTAGGATAGAATTCATTCCATCAAAAGTAAATGGGATTTTATTTGCAAATAAAGATACTTGTGATATGAGATGTAAGATGAATAATTAATTAGAATTATTTGCAAAAAGATATTTATTTATGATATGGGAAGTAAGATGAATAATGTATTAGAATTATTTGCAAAGAGAGATACTTATTTATGATATGGGAAGTAAGATGAATAATATATTAGAATCTCAACTTAGGAACCATGTATCGTTGTAGTTGTAATGATAATAGACCATGTGTTTCATAGTCATAATGCTCATTATCATTATGGTATTTTCACCTTATGTATTAATTCATGTCATAATGTTTTTATGTGTGCTATATTGAAAATGTTGTTACATTGTGTTCATTTGCTAAATGCAAAGCACTATAGGCCTTTTATATATATATATATATATATATATATAATCAAAATTTCACACAATAAATGTTTACATTGACATTTAGAGCTTATATCAATTTCCACCCATGTAAAACTAAGATTTCATATGAGGTTATCATCCAAATCTCAATACATTTTTTTGGAATAGGATTAAAAACATCATTTATAACAAAAACCCCATATTTGTAAGCCATAACCCATTCCTCTAGCTTTAAAAATATCAAGCATTAAGCCCTATCAGGGCTATATCGCCTTTAATATTAGCAAGAATAACAAAGTGTGAGCCTCACATGACCTAGTATTTAACCCCAACATCTCGAATTACTAAAACTAATTACTTATTTTTTTCTCTTTACCTAACACTATGAGTCTTGGAGCTAGGTGAAGAGGAGGGGTCACCCACTACAGACAAACCATACTCCCTAATTACTAGTTTGTATGATGCATAATCTCTACTAGAGGAGGATGAATTCACCCTACAACCTATAATGACCTTCACTAGAGTGGAAGACACCTTCAACAAACCTGCATGTTGTTCACCCATCAAACTAATGTTGTAATCAATCTATAGGAACATAGCACTATACATATCCTCCATAATTACAAGGAACTACTTAATCTCAAAGATCAATTTTGATAGTTCCCCAAGAGAATTGCACATAGGAGACCTTGCCTTTAGTCACCACTACCCATATGTTAATTCATGGAACTAGTTGAGAAATATGGGGTTTTAGTCGACAAATATACCATAATAATGCTCTTTAAGTGAGATCCTTGGCTCCTTATAGAATCCATTTTGTTGGAAGAGGTAGCTTAATCACTCCTAGTGTGGGAAACATATTGCTTCTTTCCTTGAAACCCTAAGTCGCCTTTACCTTCATTCTCTGCTTCTTCCATCTTCCACCATCATCATAATTGTACATCTCAGATTATATGTGTGTGTTGGGGTTGGGTGTTCCCATACACATATTCCTAGCAACACTCATTAAGTGAGTTCCCTAACTCCTTCCACAATCCATTCCATCGAAAGAAGTAGTTTTGTCGATTCTTTCTTTAAAACCATAGGTCACCCTTACTTTAATTTTCTAATTCTTCCATCTTTCACCATCCTCGAAACTCTACAACTAAAATTATATGTATGTATATGTGTCTCTATATATGATGTGTAATCTAACACAACAATAATAAATTAAATTAAATTAAAAAAAAAATCTTAAAAAACCATAATAATAATTTTAAAAATATATTATATTAAATAAATCTATCTTATACGTCAATATTTTAAATATTTTAAATATCGATAAACATAAATTTATTTGTAATCTTCACCTCCGGAATAAATCCCCGATTAAAAAAGCTCTACATTAATTGAAAATCTTCCAAAATCATAGATGATCACCTAACAACCTCGTAAGCAAATATTAACATAGGGAAGAAATTACTCCGCGTTTGTTACGTACACATTTCGCTATGGACAAATACACCTTCAGTTACGCTGAGTAAAAGTATGTCAACGTGGAACAAAATTTAATCATGAAACTAAGCAGCCATTTTGAAGATTGTAGATTGAAGGGTTTGAGTAATGAGGTGTTTTATAGTTAATTATGGAGAAATGTTGAGGCATCAGTGTGATGAGATGGTGTGATGAGATGAGGCTTTAGCATTATCTAATAATGATAATGTTAACTCAAATAAAATAATAATAATAAATAAAATCGATTTAATTATAAAAAAAAAAAAATTTACACTTTAGAGAATTGGATATCTTTAAAGAGTATAAAATAAATCTACATTGATATATAAAAAAATAAACACAAGTACCCATAACATAAAACTTTTACATCCATGTTTTACACTGAAACATAAAATAATTTTTTTTAGAAAATTGGATCTTTTCAATATTTGAAAAATCAGAGTATAAAATAAATCTACACTAATATATAAAAATAAATAAACACACCTACCCATAACATAAAACTCTTACATCTCCTTCTTACAGTGAAACATAAAATAATTTTTTTAATTAATATAAATTATATTAATTAAATAATATGATTTATTAGGTGTCGAACTCAATCTCCATAATTACATATCTACGCATTTACACGATGAAGTGTTACCTTCCCCACCATCTCAGCGAACCACCCCCGATCCCAATCTAGGTCCACGTCATCTTTATTGAACACCTCAATGCCCACTTCCGATACCATTCCACGTCCTCGTCATCTTTATTGAACTCCTCAATGCCCACCCTATCTTCACCATGTCAATTGGCATTGAAAATTTATTTCTTTCATCCATAATATCTTATTTTAAAATTGCTTTTGGAAAAAGGATTCTATTATAAAAATATTATTGAAAATCGGATTCTTAATATCTTATTTTAAAATTGTTTTTGGAAAAAGGATTTTATTATAAAAATATTATTGAAAATCGGATTCTATAATGTTTAAAGAGAGCAATTTCTCTTAATATCTTATTATACTTGTAGATAGGCATAGTATATAGTGTTGAGTTAGATTTGACTTTTTATTAGTTCATGGTTGACCATAAAATATACACCCCTTTATCTAAAGTTTTAAAAAATAATGATTAATTTTAAATTTTAAATCTCATTTATTTGATATCTTATTGGCCAAAAACTTTGAAGTCTTATAGCTGCCTTCACTTCCTCAATGTTATTGTAATAAATATTTATGCCATCATGTCTACTCCTTCTCTCCCTATCTCCTTAAACAATACTTTCATTATTATATTTGGCAGGTATATGCTACCTAGTAGCCTTGTTTTAAAATTGCTTTTCGAAAAAGAGATTCTATTATAAAAATATTTTTGAAAATCAGATTCTATAATGTTTGAAGAAGGCAACTCCTCTTTATAGCGCAATTGATAGACATGTTTTCCTATTAACATAATTAGTAATTGCTATTTGGTGGAAAAAGTATGTTGTTATAAGGTGAAAACATCCAAATGTTTAAAGAATTTGGTCGAGTAAATTAAGAATATTGTGATTGGTGGAAAATGTATGTTGTTATAACGTGAAAACATCTAAATGTTTAAAAAAATTGATCAAGTAAATTAAGAATATTGTGATTGTATGAATGAAGATGGTGGAAAATTCGAGGAAGTGTAATCTATTGCATAAAAATAAACTTTGGCATGGTGCAATATGGAGAACATTGTCACAAAGGTAGAAACCTTGAGGAGATGTAATATGTTGTTGAAGGAAAACTTTGTGTGATATATCATAAGGAAAAAAACTTTGGTTCATGTGATATCTCACAAGGTAAGATTTGAAGGATTTGAAGGAAAGTAGAAATTTTTCCTTTGTCATGATGAAGGAAAGTTTGAGAAAGTGCGATGTGACACACGGATAGAAACTTAGATGCAATGCTATATGTAGTGACCAAAGTAATTTTGAGTGCAATACATTGTGTTGTGACCAAAGTAACTTTGAGTGCAATAAATTGTGTAGCGACCAAAGTAACTTTGAATGCAACACACTATGTATTGCACTTAAAAAAAGATTTGATTCGGCATGTCGCTAAAGTTGGGAAACCTTGTGTATTGCACTTAAAAAAAGATTTGGTGCGACATGTCACTAAAGTTGAGAATCCTTGTGTATCACACTTAAAAAAAGATACGGTGCGAAAGGAAGGAGTTTGTCCTTGACGTGACAAGGTTCCAATCCTCTAGAGAAAGTTCTACAATTATGATGTTGTGAAGGATGTCCCTAAAGGTGAGATATGATGGGTTGTCCCCATGTTGAAGAAATATAGTTTTTAGAGTGATCACTATGTTAAATCTATGCTAGAGTGCAGATCCATGGGATGCACCTGCATATAGTGGAATGTCCTTGACAAGTGGCAATTGGTCAAGGTCTCTGATGAGAATAATAGATCAACCTCCAAAAGGGGTGTTTTTATGTAGAGGGAATGCTTCTCGAAGATGCTTGTCTATGTGGTTGAAAAGTGTTGACCCTATGAAGCTCATTTCGTCAATGAGAATGTATCAGATATGCTTAAGGTTTTCTTGGAGGCTAGAAAGCAAGTTTCCTTCTAATGGGAGGAAATGATTTATAGGAATGCGAAGGGAGGAATGATTTGTACATGTCTGGATTTTGAAGGTTGCAACATTGGTTCAAGCAAGAAATAACAATGGGTTTTGAAGGAATTCTATGGTTGAGGAAAGTGTTTGTTTAATGGACCAAAAATTTCCACTTGCGTGACATATCACAGAGGGTGAAGTTTTATTCCCTCATGATATATTGCACAATTATTTTTTGTTCGATATATCACATCTCCTCAAACTTTGGATCTCTACAACACACCACACTGCACCAAAGTTTTGTTTCGTGCAATATATAAACGACAAAATGTGGCAGCCTTTTCGATAGATTTTTGGTGGCCTTTTTCATGTTCAAGAAGGAATATATGCATCATTGGTCAGAAGGGCACAATGGTAATCTAGCAGATTTGATGGCCATGATGTCACTAAAAAGGCGACAGAGGACATCCACTTCTATAAGAGGATTACATAAAGGGAATCCCATCCCCGATGAGTCTCATGCCTAAGATATCACGACCAGTGCCAAGGAATGGATGGTGGATGCATGAACTAGATTCGATATGCAAAGATGATCTCTTAGACCTAGCAAAGCCCCATGGAAGAGCAAAGAACACCCCATGCCTTAGTTGAATCCCATGCCTGAGCTATCAGGGTTGGTGTCAAGGAATGGAAAATGGAGGATGACCTTAGATGGTCATCTGACAAGATCAATGGTGATGGAACAACTCAGAGGTCACATTAGGACATAGATTACATAAGGGAAACACCTTATGGCGTAATTTTATTTTTTTTACACTCTCCATTTTTACCATCATTTTAAGCCACAAAGCCTTTTCTTGATCCTTTGCTCGATAAGAAAGTGAGACCATTTCAACTGAATATTTTGTGGGATTTCTTAAGGTCATCAATAAAGATAAGGTTTAGAGATATAAATAATAACTTGAGCCACTCATCTGAGAAGTAAAATACATTATGTGACTCCTTGTAGTCAAGAGAGATGATAAGAGACTATGGGATCTCTTTAGACCCAGTGTGAGAGTGAGTAGAATAAATATTAATAGAACAAAATCCAATCATATAGAGTAATATTGTAATTATAGATATAGTTATTTATGCGTAAGTGTGGTACATAAATGGATGCCCATGTGATTCTTAGTCATTTTTGGTATTTTCTCACATTCTAGTTAGAAACATTGCAATGTATAATATAGAATACAATATGAGATTTTTTTTTAATTATAACAATATGCTCTTACTTAACCATTAAAGCTCCTTTGACAAAGATTGTACTACCATAGATCCATATTAACCCCAATCTATTAAGCATTTAGAAGAATAAAGAAAGTAATGCCTCATATCCACCCTCAAGAGAAATGTAATGTGTCGTCATCAATTACCTTGTCATTTGATCCACTGACCTTCACATCAATAGTTAATGGAATCCACACATTTATGTCCCTTTTGTTATTCTATCATCTGCAAAATAAATTTTGTCCTATACACTTTAAATATTCTACATTATACCATAAATGTAATGTTGAGTTCCTCATTCATGATTGAATAGCAATATCTTTCCTCCAACAAAGTCTTATTGTGCCCAAAATATCCTCCTAATCCACCAATGTACAATTCTCTTATCAGATTCTTGCCCTACATTGAAATGTTTGGTATGCATAATTCCCCTATTAAATATCCATCTTGGATGAAATATAAGTCCTTGATATACTCAAAGACAACTATCTCCTTCTTCATTGTTTTCAACATTAGTGCTCTTATGATTAATGTGTCTATGACCTTGTTTTCCTTCCTAAACTTGTGCTTCAATATAAAAGTGTATTTCTACATGAACTCAATTATTTCACATGTTTTTTATTAACTTTATTTATTGTTATTGATAATTTTAAGTGCCTATTGATTTATGTATAATATGAACTCCTATGGCAACAAATATTATCTCTTATACTTTATCATTTGTAAAAAAAAAGTGTATTTTCACATGAACTCAACTATTTCATTTGTTAAAAAACAAGTGTATTTTCACATGAACTCAACTATTATGTATAGTATAAACTCTTATGACAACAAATATTGTCTCTTATACTTCATCATTTGTAAAAACAAGTATATTTCCACATGAACTCAACTATTTAACATGTTTTTTGTTCAAATTTATTGGTTATTAATAACCTTAAGTACCTATTGATTTATGTATAGTAAGAACTCCTATAACAACAAATATTGTTTTTTATACTTCTTCATCATTTCAAAAAAAACAAAAAAACATAAAACTCAAGATCATAAGTAAAGTATTTGTATTACACTATATTCAAGTTCTTATTAGAGAATGCTATCAATTACCCTTCTTAACTCAACATCAGTGGCAATAGCTACTATATTTTCACAATAATCAGCAAACACTTTATTCACAATAATCAACTTGAAACACTTTATCGAAATTAGGTAGTACCATAACATATGCCTTTGTAGTTTCCTTCTTCAACATCTCAAAACCCTTTTGCACTTGTGCATGCCAGGACAAAGAACCATTCTGGTCTCGGCTCGCGAGTAGTGGCATACTATCCCTCCCCAGCCTCATCCTGGGAGGCGACCTCAACATCACGCTTTCCTCGGACGAACATTGGGGCGTGACTTCATCTCCAGCTTACGACCACTTCATCTTTCAAGATCTCTTCAAAAAATTCAACCTTATTGATGTTCTGCCCACTAACCCCGTCCCCACCTGGCGCAATGGGCGTTGTGGCTCAGAGGCCGTGGGCAGAAGGCTGGACCGGTTCCTTGTCTTCGAAACATTCTTCACCTCCCTTGCCTATCCTTCAACCGGTCCTGCTCTACCCTTCTTCTCCGACCATACGCCCATCCTGCTCTCTTTGAACCTCACGGTCCGCCTCAAACCCTTCCCCTTCAAATACAATCAACACTGGGCGGATTCCACTGATTACTCTGCTCTGGTTCACAATGTTTGGAACGATCCGCGCTTCCTACGGGATCCAAACCCACAATCTCGGCTCACCTGGAAATTATCGGTCCTCAAAGCTCATTCCAAATTATGGTATAAACAGAAAAAAGTGGTGGAGGCGACGGCTTTAGACCAGCTGAATCTAGAGATCACGTTTCTCATCAATCGTTCCACCTCAGCGGCCCTGTCTCCGGAAGATGAGACTTCCCTCAAAGCACTGGAACAAAACAGAAATTCAATTCTCCTGGAAGAAGAAAAACGCTGGCGGCTTAGAAGTCGAGCTACCTGGCTTAATTATGGTGATTCTAATACTAAATTTTTTCATAAACTGGCGAACTCAAACAGAAATAAAAATCTTATTTGGTCAATGGAACATGACACGGAGGGGACTATCCGCGGTCAGGAGGAGCTCAAACTTGCAGCGGCCACACACTTTGAACGCCATTACAAATCCAATGGAGAATCCTACCTGCAGGAGAAAATCTCAACCGCCAGCCTCTTCACCCATTTTGTCACTGATATTGAAGCGGCGGATCTATACCAGCCTGTTACTTTGTCAGAAATTAAACTAATTCTTTCTCTCCTCAAAAAAGAAAGAAGCCCAGGCCCCGACGGATGGACGTCTGAGTTTTTCCTACACTATTTTGATCTTGTTGGACCGGATCTTCTATCGATGGTTGAGGATGTGCGCAAGAAAGGTAAATTATCCAGCAGCCTTAACGCCACATTTCTGGTTCTAATCCCTAAAACTGACCATCCCTCTTCCTTCAATGACTTTAGGCCAATTTCCCTCTGTAATCTGGTGTACAAACTCACTTCTAAAGTCATCTCTACTCGACTAAAGCCTGTCCTGGAAAGGAACCTTGCGCCTGAACAACACGGCTTCCTTAAGGGACGAAGGATCCACGATGCCATTGGGGTGGCGCATGAGTGCTTACATAGTATTTCTCAGAAAAACAAAAAGCACTGGTCATGAAAATCGACCTCAAAAAGGCCTTTGACAGTATAGACTGGAATCTGCTTAGACTTATCCTCCTCTCGGTTGGGTTTGGGCTTCTTTTTACCAACTGGATTATGACCTGTGTTACAAGTGCAAATCTCTCAGTCTTGATCAATGGGGAAGCGTCCCGTTTCTTTAAATGTGAAAGGGGGCTCCGACAGAGATGCCCCCTGTCCCCATATCTTTTTATCCTTGTCTTGGAAGGGCTGAGTCTTCTCCTCTCGAGGAATGCTGCTGAGAACTGCTTCTCCGGTATCAAGATCACTAATATTCTCAAGATTGTCCATATTATGTTTGTGGACGACATATTATTGTTCTCCATAGCTGATTTAACGGAATGGACAACACTTTTGGACACCTTACAACATTTCTGCTTGGCTTCCGGACTGGCCATTAATCCTTCCAAGACAACGGTACATTATTGTGGTCTTTCAGAGTCTGATTTATCCTCTTTTCAAGGAACCTTTCCCGGCACTTTTTTGGACCTCTCCTTGGGCTTCAGATATCTGGGCTACAATCTCAAATTGGGATCTTCTTCGGCATCTGATTGGACTTGGCTGGTGTCCACCTTCGAGCGCAAGATAGGCCTCTGGTTATACAAATGGTTGTCCCTTGGGGGACGTCTCATCCTGGTCAATTCGGTACTGCAAAGCTTGGCTGTATACTGGATGTTATTGGAAAGGATTCCTGCCAAAATTCTGCATTTGCTCCGTAAACTTTCTTTCAAATTTCTTTGGAATGACTATGCAGGATCTCGGCATTTCCATCTTTGCAAGTGGCAGACCCTTGCTAGGCCAAAGCGGGAAGGTGGATGGGTATTAAAGCATCCCTTCATTTTTAACAAGGCATTATTGGCCTGCTCCTTCTGGAGAGCGATTTCCACCGATAACCTCTGGCATAGGGTTATCAAGGCCAAATACCTTGGCTCTAAACCTCTCTCCCTTTGGCTTCGACAACCACAATTGTTACAGAGCCGGTCTTCACCCTTTTGGAAGGGACTGATCTCATCTTCACAGGTAATCTTACACTGGCTTCGCTGGTGTCCGGGCTCGGGAGCTGAAATTATTTTGGGCAGGGACAAAATTATTGGCCTAGACGACCTCTCGATCCTTTCCTTGCAACTTCGGTCTAGTTTGAGGTCACTGAATATACTTTCTCTTACACATTTAAAGATTGAGACTGAGTCCTTCCCCCTTCCAGATCGCTGGCTGCATAGCAGCGATTTGGCTCTTAGAGGTTCCTCTGCACTGGAACTGGACTCCTTCACAGCTGCTCTCAAATGCACTGGACTTTCTCTCACTGATGCCTGTGATACACTCACCTGGGTATGGGGCGACGGGTCGGGCCTCGTTACTTCTAAGAACGTGTATGCAGCCCTTCTACCGGATAGGGAGATCGATGCCCAACCACATTGGCTTTCCAAGATCTGGTCCTGGAAGCTTCCTCTTAAATACAAACTTTTCCTCTGGCTTGGGGCATGTGATAAGCTCCTTACCTGGGAGATGCTTCAAAGAAAAGGCAGACAAGGTCCAGGATTTTGTGTGTTGTGCAGAGCAGCCTCGGAAACGTCCTCCCACCTGTTTATTCATTGCACCTTTCTCATAAAATCTGGCTACACATCATACAACATTTCTCACTGACCAACCATTGGACTGGTGCGACTTTCAACGAGTGCTTTGCCTCTTGGTCCCTGGACAAGGCTGCGCCTCCTTCTCTGGCAGTTTATGTCAGCTGGTACATATGGTTAGAGCGAAATAAGACGCTCTTTGAGGATTCATCCCCTTCACATCGGGCCGTCTGCTACAGAATAATTTCTACCTTCCACTGGCAACAGTCTCTAAACAAGACTATCCTTTACAAGACTGTTGACTTCTCTCTGCCTCCGGGCCACTCTGTGGCGTTTTTTGATGGTGCGGCCTCTGCTACAGGATTATGTTGTGGTGCGGGAGGTATATTCAAGACTCACCCGGAGCGGACAACCAGTTGGTATCTTTGCTGTGGCAGGGGTACAAATTCAAAGGCCGAGTTGCTTGGCCTGTGGG
>JASDQU010263650.1:1649-15473 GCA_032191745.1 Picea mariana | reverse complement strand
ATAAATGACAAACATCCATGGGAATAACATCACAGAGTATATTATCATTATATCCTCCTATCTTAAATTCAACTAAACATTGTTTAGTGACATTTACCTGATGTCCTTTTTGTAACCATGAAACTCTATATCGACTTGGATGTTCAATTGTCACCTCTCTAACCTTGTTTTCGACTCAACTTCTCTTCAGTTTTTAGATCGATATGATAAGAATCTTCCACTGTTCGGATGGTCATCATGCTCATCTCATCTTGAATGTCGTATCTCAGGCCATTCATGTACCTGGAAACCTTTTCATCATCACTTTCCCAATGACCTGCCCTGATGTTCAGTCTATAGAATTCTTCAGTATATTCCTTCAATGTCATCAGCTTATGTCTCAAATTTTGCATTCTTCGAAACAGAGTAATATGGTAATCCCTGGGAATGAATTTCGCCTTCATCTTTGCAATCATCCTATCCCACCTCCTGATTCTCTTCTTGCTTTTGTAGCGTCTATCAGCTTGTAGTTCATCCCACCACAATGTTGCATGTCCTTTCAATCTCATGACAGCATGTTTGACCTTCTTGTCTTCTTCGACATCTTCATAGTCAAAATAAGTGTCTAGAGCTCTAATCCAGTCTAGAAGCTCTTCAGTATCTAGGTTTCCCTCATATACCGGAATGTCCACTTTGGCTCTTGCACCCATCCTTGCAACAGCTCTAATCAAGTGTTCATTTGCGGCATCTTCCGCTGAAATTTCTTCTTCCCCTTCATGTTCGGCTTCATTTTCACTTTTAGAATCACTAATATCCACAGCACTAGATGTACACCTCTGTGTTGTCTCCATGTCCTCAAGTATAGCACGTAAATCACGCATCTCTCTTGCCATGGTTGGGTCAGGCATTTGCCTACCTCTTCTTCTTGGTATTTTCCTTTCCTCTGGCGAATCAGGTGTTTGCCTGTCCCTTCTTCTTGATGGCATGGTGAATCTTCCTTTTCCTTGCTACAGAAAGCAAAGAAACCTTTCTGATCTCTGATACCACACTTGACGCAGACCCCCTTCTCCTAGATCCACAAACCAAGATCCACGCAGGATATTTTTCTCTCTTCTGGCCCCAAAGTGCTCAACTGGCCCTTCTATTTACCCTTTTGAGAAATCTTCACCCACAAAAACCTTGAGAAATTTCCCCCTTTATACTTCGGAAGATCGGACTTCATGATTTCGGAAGTCCTGTGGCCGAGCGTCTAGTCTCTCAAATCCCCGAAACCCAAAATTATGAGACTTGGCCTTTTCTCTCTCTCTCTCTTTTGTCTTTCTCCTTATCGAAATTTCGGGAGTCGCAATGTCATGCAACTCATCCCCTCGACCTCCAAAATCCCAATTCCCACATTACAGAAACTTCGATGTTCGTTCGCCAAAAGGAAATCGACGACTTTGATTCTTCGCTCGATACAACGGTCAGTGCGTTTTCGTGTATCGAGAGTCCAAGACTCTCGATGCCAAAAACCTCATGTCAACACAAACTTCGAATCCTCGAATCCTGATATCCTATATTATTATTCCTTCCAGGCTTCCCACCTTTTTGCGATTTCGGAACTTCCGTTCCTGAAATGCGTGGGTCCCCTATCTTTAGGATTCGCGAAATCCTGAACCCTGATGAGCCGATGGACTTTCCTATCAGGATTTTCCCTGAACTCTAGGATCTCCGCCACGCATCCTCCTATGATGGACGGTCCTCAATCATTTCGTGATTTTGCAAAATCAAATGCTAAAATGCTCCACATCCTGTCCTCCTGAATCCCGAAATCCCGACATGCGAAATGTCGATGGACTCTTGATCATCGCCACATGTCTCAACAGACGAATGGTCCTGTGTCAGTTCAATATTTTGTGACTTGAGATTCCCTGATGTCGCAATTTATCTGTCAACTCAAAACCCCGATAGCCGAAATACCAACGGGTTCTTGATATCCACCACGTGTCCTAATGAATGGACGGTTCAGATCAATTTCAGGATTTTCACTATAAAGTGACCCGATCTCCTTTCCTCGAGACTTTCGATATCCTGAATTCCGAAGCCCTGATATCCTGACGCTTTCCGGTACCTTCACTCTTCTTGCAAGGGTTTAACCCCGGTGCAACTCCTGTTAGATCCCATGACTAACGGGTATCTAAGTGAGGATCCGACGGCTCACGATATCCTGAGCTTGAGACTTTGGAAACAGTCATAACCCCCTTGCTTCTCTGTCAGATCAGATGGCTGGCGAAACTTCACAAATTCTCTACGAAGAATTTCGACCGTCTGTCTCTTCCATTGAGAACTTCTATGAAATTTAAACAAAATATTTATCTGCATGGAACTTGTCCTCCTGTAGCACGACGTCATTGTACCTCCTTTCAATTCTTCAAGGAACTTAGCCTCTTTCTTCCCTTCAATGACTTCGAAGGTTCGAATCCTTCTGAGGTTTTCCACGACTTCGAGTCTTTTAGAAAAACTCCTGCTAACACTCCTTGTGGCAGACCTTCAAACACTTTTCAAGTGTTGAACTCCTTTCGACACTGCGCATTGCTTGCGGTAGCAGTCTCTAAATAGGTCATTCAAGTTACAAACCCCTGAAGCTTCACTCGGCCTACGCACACTTTGCATGGCTCCTGTGCCGAACTGCACTTTTGAGGAAATGAGGACAAAAATATCCTATCTGAGCTTTCAGAGACAAACCTCTAAACCCTTTGTCAATGCACTCCTTGCGGACAATTCAACTACACTCCTTGCAGGAACTTTTGCTCAGACAGAGAAATAATTGAAACTCATTTCCGAACTCTTTTTCTCTTAGACTTCAAACATAACCCTGAAATCATTCATACATGACATAGAAAGAAAATGTATAATAGAAAGAGTAAAACCATGAACATACCACTCAGCATACACATATGAGAAACAAATACAATTCCATGAATCTGAATTAAGACTTCTTCTATTAACTCAAATCTCTGTACATGGGTGTTTTTCAAGCACAGTTTTCTCTGCTCCAGTTTTGTATGCTCTCTCTTTCTTGGTAATGTTCTTTCTTATTTTACAATAATACAATGAGGGTATCTATCTCCGTTTTCCCTCTACTCCTAAAACTGTCTAATCTGAGAATTCAAAAATGCCTACTAACATTTACTAACATAAATGCCTTCTTAGTCCTTCAGATGAGAGCCGGTCGCTCAAGGTCTAATTACAATCTATAAGTACGCCTCTCCTTAACTATTACATTTATGTTTGGTGCAACCATCTTCAAAAATTTTTGAGCAATTCGTCATGTGCCCAAAATGTGTTGGCACTTGCCCCATGCTCGCTTGACATTGGCAATGCTCCTGCATCATGCGGACACTAACAGATCTCCCTAAATCCACCTAGATCTAGATCAAAACAAGAGAGGTCATGATGCTTTCCCTAAGCTCTAATCATTCAATTTACTATCAAACAATAGATGAGTGACATACCATTTAAATATCACTTCCTTATATCTCTGTTGTTCTCGCTTCGCTCCGGTGCTCTTGTGATATGGGATCTACAATGACACAAACCAACCAAAGTGAAAGTAACAATAGTATACTCAATGAAATCTTATACATGTGATCAAGGAGTCATGTAATAAAATGAGAATGATTTTATGAGAAAGAAACATGCCACTATATTATATAATGTGGAAGAAAGACACAACCAGATGCCTTGATGTTGTCAGGTTCCTTCCAACAGTTCCTTCCTTCCCACACACTTCTGATCCAAGGATTCTGAAATCAACAATCTATATTGACAAAGGGCCAAACTAGCCAAGCTACAATCTCAAGCCAAATTTCCAGTCTCATCCAAGCTCAAGCCAATCTCCAAAGATAATCCCAAAAGCTCAAGCTCAAGCAAATCTCAAAAGCCCACTTTCTCCATGAGAGATCCTCTTCTTTTATAAGCTAAAGAGGATAAGGTGAGGAGGTTAGGATGATCCCACTAAATCATGAAAGCAAGTAAGATCCAAACCATTCAGAGGCCACCTCACCATAGAATCTTCTCCTTCTAGAAGCATCAAGAAGACATTCGTTTTTCCCACGTGAAGGCATTTCCACACCCTGGCTATAATGCAGCCTATAGAAACTAGGCATTTTTGCACCCTAGCTATAGCGCAGCCTACGAAAACTCCATACCCTAGCTGTAGTGCAACCTGCAGAAATCAGGCATTTCCGCACCCTAGCTATAGTGAAACCTACGGAAATCTTCCTTAATAGGGTTTTACAAAGGAAAATACAACTTCTTCTCTCAGGCAAAGTTCTTCTCCCTTCTTTCTTCAGGAATTCAGGCCACTGATCCTTCTAAAGACAAAGGTTAGGTTTACATCATTAACGGTCATGAAGGTGACGAAAATAATGTGTAACATAGATCCCCCCAAAGTATGAAGTTAGAACATAGTGATAGCTAGAATACTTTGTCGAGTGTGTGTAGGGAACAAGGAATAGTCGGTCGGAAATCTGCCAACAAACAAGGAAATACAGTACAATAATATATCATCACTGAGGTAGGCATTTACATACTCATAATACAAATGACCCAAATCATAAATTTTGACATGCGAAGATCCATGTCAAGTAATACAGGTCATGGCCACCAAACATACACTGTGGATCCATGCCATTATGACTCAAATCTGAACATATCCACCAAAAGTACACTATGGATCCATGTGTTAAAGAATCAAATTTGAAAATAGTCACCAGACATGCAATGTGGATCTATGCATCAGTACAAACTGAATATACTCCAATGCAACCTGAATCTATCAGAAAAGAACCATAGAATCTTCTCCTTCTAGAAGCATGGAGAAGACGCTCATTTTTCCCATGTGAAGGCATTTCCACACCCTGGCTATAGTGCAACCTGCGTAAATCTTCCTCAATAGGGTTTTTACAAAGGAAAATACAACTTCTTCTCTCAGGAAAAGTTCTTCTCCCTTCTTTCTTCAGGAATTCAGGCCACTGATCCTTCTAAAGACAAAGGATAGGTTTACATCATTAATAGTCATGAGGGTGACAAAAATAATTTGTAACGGCTAGGCTTCTCTAAAACCATTTAAACTATCAGACTCTGTCTATGCTTCTGCAAGCATTAAGATTGTGATTTTTTTACAACATTTAAGAGGACTCAAACTTATACAACATCTAAACATAATTCCCAACAAAAATTCAATGAATCTTTTTAGTTGCATCCATGCAAATTTATCAAATGCCCAATAAATAATTTTCAAAGATAATACTATTATTAAACATCTATAAAATTCACAAAGTTGGACAATAAACTTGAGTAGCATGGTTCAAGTGTAAGGTTAAGGTAGCTTTCTTTTGTAACTCAACATTGGAATCCCAATCAACCATGTCTTCCAAGTCATGAAACCATTATGTCACTATTACAAAGATAGGTTAATTCACATGGTGTATGTACAGAGGTATCCAAATAGTTGATTACGATGCAAATAAACTTATTATCCCATCAATCAAAACTCGAAATTACCAAAAATGTTTTTTCATCATGCCAAGACTTGGGAAGTATTTAAATGTTAGATATTAACTTGCAAAAAGAATTGCAAGCCAATCCAACTCTTTGACTTCATACTAAGGTATATAACTTTCCTTCTTGCACAAGCACAAGCACATTTCAAACAACATCATTCCACAATGTAGGAAAGCAAGCACGTGCTAGCTTTCCTGCTTACACAAGCATAAGCAAATTTCGAACATCATTCCACTATGTAGGAAATCTAGTGCATGGTATCTTTCCTTCTTTCACAAGTACATGGGAATTTCGAACAACATCATTCCACTATGGAAGAAATATAACACATGCTAGCTTTCCTTTTTGCACAAGCATGAGTGCATTTCAAACATCATTCTATTGTGGATGAAAGCTAGTGCATGGTAGTTTTATTTCTTACACAAGTAGAAGTGCATTTCAAATAACATCATTCAACTGTGGGGTAAAGCTAGTGTGTGTTATCTTTCCTTCTTACACAAACAGAAGTGCATTTTGAACAATAACATTCATGTAGAGGAAAGCTAATGCGTACTAGTTTTCCTTGTTGCACAAGAAAAAGCACATTTCAAACAAAATCATTCTACTATGGAGGAAAGTGTTAGTTTTCCTTCTTGCACAAGCCCAAGCGCATTTTGAACAATATCATTCTATTGTGGGGAAAACCTGGCATGTTCTAGCTTTCCTTTTTACACAAGCAAAGCACATTTGGAGCAACAAAATTTCACTGTGGTGGAAAGCTAAGGCATGTTAATTTTCCTTCTTTCACAAGAACAAATGCATTTCGAACATCATTACATTGTGGGGGAAAGCTAGCAAGTGCTAGTTTTCTTTCTTTCACAAGCACAAGCACATTTCGACCAACAACATTCCATTACGGGAGAAAGTTAGCGCATGCTACCTTTCCTTCTTGCACAAGCACAAGTGCATTTCAAACAACATGCCACTATGGAGGAAAGTTAATGCGTGCTAGTATTCCTTCTTGCACAAGTACAAGCACATATCAAACAACAACATTCTACTATAGAGGAAAGCTAGTGTGTGTTATCTTCTTTCATGCACAAGCACAATCGCATGTTGAACAACATAATTCCATTATGGAGGAAACCTAGTGCGTGATAGATTTCCATCTTGCACAAGCACAAGCACATTTCAAATAACATCATTCCATTATGGAGGTAAGATAATTTGTGCTAGCTTTTAATCTTGCATAAGGACAAGTGCATTTCGAACATCATTCCACTATGTAAGAAAGCTAGTGCGTGTTAGTTTTACATATTACACAAGCATAAGAGCATTTCGAACATCTTTCCACTGTAGAGGAAAGATAATGTGCTATATTTCCTTCTTGCACAAAGACAAGAGCATTTTGAACATCATTCTACTTTGAGAAAAGCTAACGCATGCTAGCTTTCAACATAATTCTACTTTGGAAGAAATCTAGTGCATGCTAGATTTTGTTCTTGCACAAACACAAGCATATTTTCAGTAACACCATTCCACTGTAGAGTAAAGCTAGTGTGTGATAGCTTTCATTTTTTCCCAAACACAAGCACATTTTGAACAACATCATTCCACGGTGGAGGAAATCTAGCATGTGCTAGTTAGCCTTCTTGTACATGCACAAGCATATTTCAAACAACATTTCATTGTGGAGGAAAGCTAGCACATGCTAGTTTTCCTTCTTGCACAAGCACAAGCGCATTTCGAACAACATTCCATTGTGGAGGAAAGCTAGATCATGTTATTTTTCCTTCTTGCACAAACACAAATGCATTTCGAACAACATTCCACTTTGGAGGAAAGCTACTGTACACTAGGTTTCCTTCTTGCACAAGAACAAATGCATTTTGAACAACAACATACCACTGTGGAGGAAAGCTAGTGCATGTTAAGTTTCCTTTTTGCACAAGCACAAACACATTTTTAACAACAACATTCCACTATGGAAGAAATCTAGCATGTGCTATCTTTCCTTCTTACACAAACACAAGCACATTTCGAACAACATCATTCCACTGTGGAGGAAAGCTAACGCATGTTAGATTTCCTTCTTGCACAACAACAAGCGCATTTCTAACATCATTCCACCGTGGAGGAAAGCTAGTGCATGCTAGGTTTCCTTCTTGCAGAAGAAGAATCACATTTCAAACATCATTCCACTATGGAGAAACGCTACCACATGCTAGCTTTCCTTCTACACAAGAAGAAGTGCATTTCAAACAACATCATTCCATAGTGGAGTAATGCTAGCGCATGCTAGATTTCCTTCTTGCACAAGCACAAACACATTTTGGACAACATCATTCCACTATGGAGGAAAGCTAGCGCGTGCTAGTTTTCCTTCTTGCACAAGCATAAGTGCATTTCATACAACATCATTACACTATGGAGGAAAGCTAACACATGCTAGCGTTCCCTCTTGCACAAACACAAGCTCATCTCGAACAACATTATTCCACCATGTAGGAAAGCTAGCTCGTGCTAGCTTTCCCTCTTGCACAAGCACAAATGCATCTCAAACAACATCATTCCATAGTGGAGGAAAGCTAGTGAATGCTAGCTTTCCCTCTTACACAAGCACAAGTGCATCTCAAACAACATCATTCCACCATGGGGGAAAGCTAGCGCATGTTATCTTTCCCTCTTGCACAAGCACAAGCACATCTCAAACAACATCAGTCCACTGTGGGGGAAGGCTAGAGCATGCTAGATTTCACTCTTGCTCAAGCACAACCACATCTCAAACAATATCATTCCATTGTGAGAGAAAGCTAGCATGTGTTATCTTTCCCTCTTTGCATAAACACAAGCGCAAGTGCATGTCAAAAAACATCATCCCATTGTGGAGGGTGCTAGCTTTCCCTCTTGCACAAGCACAAGCACATTTCAAACATCATCCCAACATGGGGGAAATCTAGTGTATGCTCGTTTTCCCTCTTGCATAAGCACAGATGCATCTTGAATGCTAGCTTTCCCTCTTTCACAAGCACAAGCGCATCTCAAACATCATCCCACCATAGGGGAGAGCTATCACATGCTAGATTTTCCTCTTTCACAAGAACAAATGTATCTCGAACAACATCATTCCACCCTCGGGGGAAGCTAGTGTGTGCTAGCTTTCTCTCTTGCAGAAGCACAAGCACATCTTGAATAACAACATACCACTATGGGGTAAAACTAGTGCATGTTAGGTTTTCACCTTGCAGAAGCACAAGCACGTATTGAAAAACATCATTCCACCATGGGGGAAAGCTAGCATGTGCTAGCTTTCCCTTTTTCACAAAAAACAAATGCATATCGAACAACATCATTCTAGCATGGAGGAAAGCTTGCACATGCTACCCTTCCCTCTTGCACAAGCACAAGCGCATCTCGAAAAAAATTATTCCACCATGGAGGAAAGCTAGCACATGATAAATTTCTCTCTTAAACAAGCACAAGCACATCTCGAACATCATTCCACGATGGTATGCTAGCTTTCCCTCTTACACAATCTCATATTGAACAACATCATTCCATGTGGGGGAAAGGTAAAGTGTGCTAGTTTTCTCTCTTACACAAGTGTATCTCAAACATCATTCCACCATGGGGGGAAGCTAGCGCATGCTAGATTTCCCTATTGCAAAAGAACACACACAACTCAAACATCATTCCATCGTGAAGGAAATCTAGCTTGTGATGGCTTTCCCTCTTGCACAAGCACAAGCTCATCTCAAACAAGACCATTCCACTGTGGGCATGCTAGCTTTCCCTCTTGCACAAACACAAGCGCATTGTGAACAACATCATTCCACCATGGGGTAAAACTAGCTCATGCTAGGTTTTTGTCTTGCAGAAGCACAAGTGCATCTTGAAAAACAACATTCCATCGTGGGGGAAAGCTTGCATATGCTACCCTTCCCTCTTGCACAAGCACAAGCGCATCTCGAACAACATCATTCCACCGTGGAGAAAAGCTAGTGTGTGCTATTTTTCCCTTTTGCATAAGCACAAGCACATCTCAAACATCATTCCACCGTGGGGGACAGCTAGCGTGTGCTAGATTTCCCTCTTGCACAAGCTCATCTCCAACAACATCATTCAACATGGGGGAAAGCTAGGGCTTGATAGTTTTCCCTCTTGCACAAGTGCATCTGAAACATCATTCAACCATGGGGGGGAGCTAGTGCATGTTAGCTTTCTCTATTTTCACAAACACAAGCACATATTGAACAAAATCATTCATTCTTGGAGGAAAGCTAGTGTGTGCTAGCTTCCCTTCTTGCACAAGCACAAACGCATCTCAAACAACATCATTCCACGATGGGGAAAATCTAGCACATGTTAGATTTCCCTCTTTCACAAACGCATCTCGAACAACATCATTCCACCATGGGGGAAAGCTAGCACATGCTAGCTTTCTCTCTTGCACAAGTACACACACATCTCAAACATCATTCCACCATGAAGGAAATCTAGTGTGTGTTGGCTTTCCCTCTTGCACAAGCAAAAGCTCATCTCAAACAACATCATTCCACTATGGGCATGCTAGCTTTCCCTTTCGCACTAGAAGAAGCACATATTGAACAACATCATCCCACCATGGGGGAGATCTAACACATTCTAGCTTTCCCTCTTTCACAAGTGCATCTCAAACAACATCATTCCACCATGGGTGGAAGCTAGTGCATGCTAGTTTTTCCTATTGCACAAGCACATCTCAAACACCATCATTCCTCCATGAGAGAAAGTTAGTGAGTGTTTGTTTTTCCTCTTGCACAAGCACAAGCGCATCTTGAAAAACATCATTCCACCATGGGGGAAAAATATCGTGTGCTAGCTTTCACTCTTGCACAAGCAGGACCACATATCGAACAACATAATCCCACCATGGGGAAAGTTATTGCATTCTAGCTTTCCCTATTGGGAAACTAGGATCACATATCGAACAACATTATCCCACCGGTGGGGAAAGCTAGCAAGTTATAGATTTCCCTCTTACACAAGAACAAGCGCATCTTGAACAGTGTCATCCCATCATGGGGGAAAGCTATAGAATTCATCTCGGACAATATCATCCCACCGTGGGGGAAAGCTAGCGTGTGCTAGCATTCCCTCTGGCACAAGCATGAGCTCATGTCGGACAACATCATCCCACTATAGTGGAAAGCTAGTGCATGCTAGTTTTCCCTCTTATACAAGAATGAGCTCATATCAAACAACATCATCCCACTGTCAGGGAAAGCCAGCGCATGCTAGCTTTCCCTCTTGCACAAGTGCAAGATCATCTCGGACATCATCCCACCTTGGGGGAAAGCTAGCGCATTCTAGCTTTCTCTATTGGACAAGCAGGACCGCATCTCGAACAAAATCATCCCACAGGTGGGAAAATCTAGTGTGTGATAGCTTTCCCTCTTGCACAAGCACAAGTGCATCTCGAATAACATCATCCCACCATGGGGGAAAGCTAGTGAACTCATTCAGAAAACATCATCCCACCGTGGGGGAAATCTAGCGTATGCTAACTTTCCCGCTTACAAAAGCACGATCTCATCTCGGACAACATCATCCCACTGTGGGGGAAAGCTAGTGTGTGTTAGCTTTCCCTCTTCACAAGTGCAAGCTCATATTGGACAACATCATCCCACTATCGGGGAAAGCTACCATGTGCTAGATTTCCCTATTGAACAAGCACGAGGTCATCTTGGACATCATCCCACTATCAGAGAAAGCTAGCGCATGCTAGATTTCCCTCTTGCACAAGTGTGAGATCATCTCAAACAATATCATCCCATCGTCAAGGAAAGATAGTGCATGCTAGCTTTCCCTCTTGCACAAGCATGAGCTCATCTCTGAAAACTTCATCCCACCATTAGGGAAAGCTAGTGTGTGCTAGATTTTCCTCTTGCACAAGTACGATCTCACCTCAGAAAACATCATCTAACCCAAGGGAAAATCTAATGCATCACTAGCTTTCCCTCTTGCATAAGAACGAGCGCATCTTAGACAACATCACCCCACCATGGGGGAAATTTAAAGCATCCTAGCTTTCCCTCTTGCACAAGAACAATCGCATCTTGGAAAACATCATTCCACCATGGGGGAAAGCTAGCGTGTGTTGGATTTCCCACTTGCACAAGTACAAGCTCATCTCAAACATCATTCCATCATGGGCATGCTAGATTTTCCTCTTGCACAAGAACAAATGCATCTTGAACAATATCATCCCACCATGGGGGAAAGCTAGTGTGTGTTATCTTTCCCTCTTGCACAAGTAGAAGCGCATCTTGAACAACATCATGTCATCATGGGGGAAATCTAGCATGTGTTAGCTTTCCCTCTTGCACAAGTAGGAACACATCTCGAAAAAAATCATCCCACCATGGGGAAAAGCTAGTGCATGCTACTTTTCTCTCTTGCACAAGTGCATCTCAAACAACATCATTCCACCATGGGGGAAGCTAACGCATGCTAGCTTTCCCTATTGCACAAGAAAAAGCGCATCTCTAACAACATCATTCCTCTATGGGGGAAAGCTAGTGTGTTCTAGCTTTCCCTCTTGCACAAGAACAAGCGCATCTCGAACAACATCATTCCACCATGGGGAAAAGTTAGTACATGCTAGCTTTCCCTCTTGCATAAGTAGGAACACATCTTGAACAAAATCATCCCACTATGGGGGAAAGCTACCACATTCTAGCTTTCCCTCTTGTACAAGCAAGAGCTCATCTTGAACAACATTATCTCACTAGTGGGGAAAGCTAGCACATGCAAGCTTTCCGTCTTGCACAAGCAGGACTGCATCTCAGACAACATCATCCCACTGTGGGGGAAAGCTAGCGAGTGCTAGCTTTCCCTCTTGCACAAGCATGAGTGCATCTTGGACAACATCATCCCACCATGGGGGAAAACTTGCACATGCTATCTTTCTCTCTTGCACAAGCACAAGCCCATCTTAGACAACATCATCCCACGTGGGGAAAAGCTAGCATGTGCTAACTTTCCCTCTTACATGAGCACGAGCTCATCTCGGACAACATCATCCCACCCTTGGGGAAATCTAGCCTGTGAGGCTAGCTTTCCCTCTTGCACAAGAATGAGATAATATCGAACAACATCATCCCACCATGAGGGAAAGCTAGCGCATACTAGATTTTCCACTTGTGCAAGAACAAGCTCATCTCGGAATACATCATCCTACCATGGGGGAAAGCTTGTGCGTGCTATCTTTCCCTCTTGCACAAGCGTGAGCTCATCTCGAACAACATCATCCCACCATGGGCTCTAGATTTCCCTCTTGCACAAGCACGAGATCATCTTGGACAACAACATGCCACCATGGGGGAAAGCTAGCACATGTTAGCTTTCCCTCTTGCGCAAGCACAAACTCATCTCGGACAACATCATCCCACCATGGGGGAAAGCTAGTGCATGCTAGATTTCCCTCTTGCACAAGTGCAAGCTCATCTTGGAAAACATCATCCCACCCTGGGGGAAAGCTAGCACGTGCTTTCCCTCTTGTGCAAGCGTGAGCTCATCTCAGGCAACATCATCCCACTGTGGGGGAAAGCTAGTATGTGCTAGTTTTCCCTCTTGCACAAGCCCGAGCTCATCTAGAACAACATCATCCCACCGTGGGGAAAATATAGCATGTGCTAGCTTTCCCTCTTGCACAAGTGCGATCTCATCTCGAACAACATCATCCCACCATGGGGAAAAGCTAGCATGTGCTAAGTTTTCCTCTTGCGCAAGCATGAGCTCATCTTGGACAACATCATCCCACAGTGGGGGAAATTTAGCATGTGCTATCTTTCTCTCTTGCACAAGCATGAGCTCATCTCAAAAAAAATCATCCCGCCATGGGGGAAAGCTAGCTCATGTTGCTAGCTTTCCCTCTTAAACAAGCTCGAGATCATCTCGGACAACATCATCCCATCGTGGGGGAAAGCTAGCACATGCTAGCTTTCCCTCTTGCACAAGCACGAGCTCATCTCAGACAACATCATCCCACCATGGGGGAAAACTAGTGTGTGCTAGATTTCCCTCTTACACAAGCCCGAGCTCATCTCGAACAACATCATCCCAACATGGGGGAAAGGTAGTGCATGCTAGATTTCCCTCTTGCACAAGCTTGAGCTCATCTCAAACAACAACATCCCACCATGGGGGAAATCTATTACATGCTAACTTTCCCTCTTGCACAAGCACGAGATCATCTTGGAAAAATGGGCTAGCTTTCCCTCTTACGCAAGCACGAGCTCATCTCGGACAACATCATTCCACAGTGGGGGAAAGCTA
>JASDQU010263647.1:0-15473 GCA_032191745.1 Picea mariana | reverse complement strand
TGTGATGAGGTATCATTTTTACTGATACATATTTGATGCAGATGATGATAACATTCTTTTGAGAATGATGATGTTGCTGATGAAGAAAACTTTTGATGATTCGTAAATGTGCTAGACAATTGTTCAATATGATATTGACGATACTGTCCTCCAGATGCCACTGATGATGCATATTTCTCTCGCCTAATGCTGATGAAGAATACCCTTCTTGTTAAGGGGGAGTGTTGAAATAATGTAACTGCAAAGAGCATTCTTATTATTGGATTAAATCCCCATTGTGGATTAATAGTTATTATTATTTTGTTATTGGATTAAATCCCCATTGTGGATTAATCAGGTCATTATTATTATTATTGTTATTAGATTAATCCCCACTGAGGATTAATCATGTCGGTAATTGTATAAGGNTGGTCATCGGATAATTACAAAGTGCAGAATAAGAAGTCGGCCCCAATAGTTATAATGAAAGGGCCAAAATTAATTAAAGGTGGGTTTACCCACCCAGAGTGAGAGGTCGGCCCTGCCAGATGGTGACTCTTCACACATACCAGATTGATATAAATAAGAGGCTAGCGCCTCACTTCTTAGACACACTTCACTTGTTCATTCTCTTATGAGGCAAGCTGCAATTACAAGTTGGAGAGAGGAGAAGAAGGGTGGTGCATCTCTTGAGGAGGACTTTTCTGTATTGGTTTGAGTTATCTATTGAACATTGTATAAGCCATTTATGATAAGGAAGTTTTTGTTGGGTTTTCTTCCCCTAGAGGGTTTCCCAGGATAAATTTTGTGTCTCTTGTGGATGTGTATTTCTCAGTGATCTTGTTCTTATTATGCTCTTATCTTATGAAATGCAAAGAACGATAATAATGGCATAAAACATTAACAGGTACAAGACCTATGAATTGTTTAGATTTCTATATCATATGCTTCATTAAAGTTTTTCCTGCTTATTTTCCCTGATTGATGCCTCACATTGTTCAATAGCTCTATGTTTTCTCTCACTTCATGCATAGTTTTAAAATTTAACTCAGTTATGGAAAACGACCTTTGATTTCGTTATACTATTAATTTGATTTTGGGATTCTTTCTCGTATAATCTAAAGGTGAAACATCAACCAACACTTTATAAAAAAATATGTTCCTTTATGACTGTACCTATGGCATGATATCCCAACATAGAACCCGGTTTCTCAAATCAAACTAGCCTCGCTTTAAACCTTTTCGATACCATTCTGAAAACTGCTACTACCCAGGCCAAACTCGAACATTCATGGGCAGCCATTGAACGAGACATAAACATTCAGGAATAATTGGAAGCCAGACCCAAAAAAATCAGAAATCAACCTTAGCTTCTTTTTCCAGTTGTTTTCTTCCTTTATATATTTCACCCTCTTTTTGGATGCCTAGACTCAGTACTTTATAGCCTTAAGTATAGACTCTAGAACAACAATGACAATGAAGTTATGGTACCTTGATTATCTGATATATCTTGATGATGCTAGCTAGAGATGTCATTGATCTATTGAAGCACACTACTAGTACATGTATTGTTGGATGCTTAGTATTTGTTGCAATGGATGGAGGATTGAGGTTGATCGGTTGGTGTACATGGATGGTACATATTTGAGTTTCATTGATATGTCTTATGATGTATTATTAGAAGCATATTTGATGGATATCTTGGTGCATGCATTTGGCACATGGTTGGACTACATATTGGGACATGTAGTTGGTGAGTTGTTGATGTGATCATGTTTTACATCATTGATGAGTCATAATTGATGCATGATTGGTACACTCCTAGTAAATTGGTAGAGGCACCTACTAGCAATTTGATTGGCACATGTTTTTTGGTGGATTTGGCATACATGTATGAGGATTCATTTTGTTGTGGTATTGGTGCATGGTTGATGTAATTTCTTGGTACAAGTGGTGATACATGTTGATGTACATGTTTGGTACACTCATAGATGTTATATGTATTGGATGATATAGTTGAGACACTTGAATGATTGAGATACATGTTTGGCATATTGGTAGATGCACATGTTTGGTATGTTGGCATATGCACATGGTTGGCATATTGATAGAGGCATATGGTTGATACATTCCATTGATGATATTTTTTTTCGCACATTGTATGGTGTTGATGTACATGGGTGTTGTGCATGGTGAGCACACATTTTGGTATAGAATGCACATGGTTGATACTTTTATTCATGATTCTCTACTTCATTGTTGACATATATTTTGCTTCATGATGTATGGTATGACACAAGTTTGATGCATGAACAGGTCCAAGGATCATCATAGAAAGAGAAATTGATCTATGATCCGGTTGAGTAGTAGCATTTGCAGTAAAAGCATGTTGTTCATATTTCCAAGAATATAGGGGGATACATATCCATAGGGGGAGTCATTCTTCTTCACATGATTCTAGGAGAAAAGAGCTCTATATTTGAAGAAAGAGCATAGAGGCATAATTCCAAGGGGAGTATGAGCGATATATATTCAGCATTACATCAGATTGATATCCCTTGTTCAAAAGGGGAGAGATTATTCATAGGAAGATTAAAGGCATTCAGATAGGGGGAGAAGCCCCAAGGAGAAGTTCAAGCAAGGGGAGCAACCCCAAGGGGAGAATGACCCTTTGTCATTGATGTCAAAGGGGGAGAGATAGTCACATTGATGTGATTGATGACTATTGATGTAGAGCATGCATTGTCTACAGGTTGACATCAATGATTGGTGTTGAAATCAATGTTGGTATTTCCATCAATGCTAAAGGGGGAGATTGTTGGATCATGTTGTCATTGATGCCAAAGGTTTAATTAATTGATGTCAAGTGATTGATTGATTCCAAAGGATCAATGTGGTTTCTTTGATATATGATGCATAGTTGGTTTGATGTAAATATGACTCTCATGTGGAATCATAGTCATATGATGATACATAGATGAAGATGGATCAATGAGTTGTCATTGATACATGATGCAAAGATGAAGATGGATTGATGTGGTTTATTTGATATATGATGGATAGTTGGTTTGATGTAAAGATGAATCACTATTGTCTTATCATGTATGATAAGGTGCACAAATGGATGAACTCCAAAGTGGTCCCCTTATGGTGAAATCACTCATGGGAAGATGCTTTGCGGTTGAGTTATCCTTGAACTATGGTTGGAGAAACCATGCTTGAATGTGGAATAATGAGATGAAGATCAATGAATTTGTCAGTGGAACTATCCTAGATGGATAGTTCTTTTCATGCCATTTCCAGTGGTATGTGGAATGTCACATAAATCCTCATGGTTTGAGAGTTATGGCCCTATGAAGATGAAGGACCCTCATATGTTGGCTTGAAGCCCCAAGAGGTCAAAGAAGTCAAAGTGCTTGAAAATAAGAAATTGTTATTTAAATGGTGACAAATCAAGGAGGAATATTTAAATGATATAGAAATGGAGAACTTTCTAATTATGGAAAGTGGTTAACCCTAAAAATGAGGAAAATAGGTTAAGTGACCTAGAAATGGGTTAAGTGACCTAGAAGTGGGTTAAGTGACCTAGAATATGATTCTAAGGAAACTACTTGGATATAATAAATAAGAGGCAAGGGTCTCTTGTGAAAATAATCTCTTAGGGAATCTCTTGTGTATCTCTTGAGCATGTATTGAAGATATATTCTGAGAGAGAGGAGATCTGGAGGATATCATGGAGGCATCAAAGTTTTGGCAAGTCTAAGATCATGATGAAAAAAGTCTTGGAAGTTCAGAAACCCTAGTTTATGAGGTATACATGGGTTGCAGGGAGCTAGGGTGCGTACATATGCGGGCGAAATGAGGACATGGCATGTACAATGGATGAATTCATGAAGAATTGTGTTTGAGATGATGACAAGCTCTTGAAGACTGAAGTAGGTTCCAGATCTGCATTCTATGGGCTCAGATCTGCCATAGAATTTATGGTATGGTTAAATTTTTGTCTTGATGGATAATCTTGATTGTTGTGTAGAGAATGCTTAAGGCATTCTTGGTATGGCTATTGTGATGCGGGGTGTGTTGGTTGACAGAGTGAGAAACACTCTTATGATTCAGTACTGATATGATTG
Organism: Picea mariana; assembly: GCA_032191745.1. Taxonomy (NCBI): domain Eukaryota; kingdom Viridiplantae; phylum Streptophyta; class Pinopsida; order Pinales; family Pinaceae; genus Picea; species Picea mariana. Next base: position 11,364 of record JASDQU010263647.1, on the reverse strand, counting down.
CTATAGTATATTGGTTTCTTATATATGATGAGTAGAATTCATATTGTATGGTTGAGAAGCATGAGTAATTTGTTGGAGAGATTGGATGTGTTGTGATTGGTTATAGGTCAGTTTGGATAGTCAAAGATAGAAGAGAATGTGATTGAAGGTTGCAAAGGATCTAAGTTGATCTTGAAGAGAAAACCCTAAGTAACTTAGATGTGATACGCAGGTTGTAGTACAGACTGGCCACGTACATACGTGAGTTTTACTACTGGTAGGGCGCGTACATACGCGTGCTGCACTACAGACGGGCCGCATACCTTTTGACAGATTAATATCTATTGAGGATTCTTGCCTCATCTCAGTTGGTGTTGAGGGTGTAAGCTGAGTCTTTCATTATAGAAATGATTCTCTTGTAGAGTTGTACTCTATTAAGTTGTTGTTGATAAACCCAAGGATTGTAGTCCATAATAAAAAGAAAATTGTACATACATCTTGTGTTCTTTGTGTTCCTTGTGGTGATGATTTGTTGATGATATGTTGCTTATATATGTTGTTGATGTATGTTCACATTTAACTGGTTATAAATGACAAAAATAAGTAATGAGTAAAAGGTGATTGCTAACTAATGAGTTCTGTGAAAGGGAAGTTTTGGGAAAAATAACCTTACATTGTTCATCTCCCCCCTATTAGTGTAGTCGGTGTGTCCAACAAAGGGGACTCCAAGGTAATGATCAATCTTGCTACCAAAATCATAACTGGAAAGGATCCAACAAAAATTACTTCAATATGGTGACTCTTGGGTACCCTAAACATCTTGCAATAGCTTCTAAATACCTCTCTCACTCTAATAACCTCACACATTATGCGTGAAGCAAACAAGGTTGCAGAAAAGATAGCTAATGAAGGAGTCAATTCCAAGTAGAATTCCATATTCATAGACACAGGAAAGTCCCAAAACTTGCAGCTAAAGCTACATTGTAAGGAGCTGGTTCTCCAAGATTATTCTCTCCCGGATAAGGTGACAGGTGGACTCCAAAAGGAGATAGGTAGCATTTGGCAGAACAAGGAGTTATTAACCCCTACTTCCAAACCCCCTCCCATTTAGTTTGAATAACCCACACTCAGTCAGGATTAATGGTAGTGAGTTGGGGAGCTCTAGAAGGCTTAATGCCCCCCCGCACGAACCAGGCCTAGCGTACAGAATTAGTAATGCAACACCCCTACCTCAGCAGGGTTTGCACGACCTCCCGGTCTTAGGATCGTTCTAAATTTCCACCTGAGTTGGATTGACTCTTCGATTCCCCTACAAAAAATCCAACTAAAACACATGCACAAGTGTGTGTATCCACAGGTCCTTATGAGTTATGCCTGTGAGAACATACACAAGGTGCTAACTCTCACCCACGTGACCAATGGCTATGACCACGACCTTTTTCAAAAGGGTAATTCGGACTTCGTGACCTCATGAGTCCTGATGTAAGTCCCCTTGACTCTTCAATCTCCAAAAACCCAAAAGGGCTAATGGATCTTGACTCCTCCCTTGACTTTTCTCCGATGTGACCTCTGATTAAAAACTGGGGCCTAGTATTTTCGGCACTCGGAACTTCGCGTATCAACGAGCTGCTACATAACAATTCCTTTTGTCGATTCCCGAAATCACAATATACCCTTGTTGTAAATAAACGACTCAAATATCCCCTGATCTGGAGGCTCTAATTGGATTGGGACTTCGCGAATCGGGAATTCACGACTCTCGACTCCAAGTCACAATCTTCTCTAATGCCTGAACTCTGAAATGAATAAATTCAAGTATGAAATCAACGCCTCTTTTTGATCTCAATCCAATGACCCACGGTAAATTGACACTTCTTCTTGAAGCAATTCCACCATCTGATTTAACTTCTCAAGGACTTCTAGCCAAATGACTTGGCATTCTCCCTCCTAAACTTGACTTTTGCGAGACAATTTCAACCTCCATCTCCCTTTGAACACTTCAAAGGTTCTATCCCTTCTGATATTTCACTTTCAAACTCAAGGCTTCCAAAAGGGTCCCTGCATGCACTCCTTGCGGAAATTTCAAATAACCTCTGGTTATTTGGATCTTTGACTCTGTGCACTCTTTGTAAAAGAAGTCTTTCAATGTTCCTCTTGGATTGGTAAAATACAAGACCTCACCTAGCCTGTGCACACCTTGCATGGGTCTGATATAACCTTGCACTTTGGTTGATATGAGAACAACGGTATCTCTCTTGAGCTTTCTGAGATAAAACTCAGAACTTCATCGATGCACACCTTGCGGACATTCGTTGCACTCCTTGCAGGAATTCTTAGGAAGAGAAACAATTGAAAATCATTCTTCCTCTCTCACGGACTTCATACATTAATCATGAAATCATATAGATAACACAACATTGAAATAAATGCATAATCAGAGAAACAAAACCACTGTAAACATATCATTCAACAGATGTAAACAACAAGCATAATAACACCATGAAAATTGATTCAAAGCTTCATATATTAACTCAAGTGTTCCTGTACATGGGTTCTTCTCTACAACTCTCTGCTACAGCTCAACAACTTACATAATTCTCTATTTCTAAATAATAATAATAATACAATGATACAAGCTAGGGTGTCTATTATTTTGTTTTCCCTCCTACACTACAAGCTATCTAATCTGAAATAAAAGCTACAAAAACTTTTCATAAATTACAATAAATGCCTCTTTATCTGACAAATGTGAGCAATGCTCAAGATCTGTTTACAATATTCAAAACATAAATTTAAATACATCTCCTAGCTATTACATTAATGTCTCTTCATTTAAATTTAAAACATTTTCAAAATGTGCGCTGGTGCATTTCCAGCTGTCTTTGACTTCATGCTTGCTTTGCTGGCTGCTTACGATGCTCCTGCATCATACTCCCTTGGCTTGAAAAATTCGTGAACTCTTGTTCATGAGCTACTACACCGTCTGTCCATGCCTTTGGATATCGTCTTCACTTTCCCAACTGGCATCTTCAATCGGGTGTCCTTTCCACTTCACCAAGTATTCAAAATATGTTTTCCTTCAGGTCTTCTTGCTGACTCTCTGATCAATGATCCTTTCCATCTGTGGCTTTTCATCTACAAGCATCTGTTTAACCCATTGGAATTCCTTCTAATCTTTTGATCCTTCTGCTTCATCTTCTCTGTAAGGATACAGATCTACTATGTTGAATATCGACGATATTCCTATTCCATCTGCTAATTCAATTTCATAAGCATTGGCTTCGAATTTCCTCAAAATTTTACATGGCCCAATTTTCTTCATTTTTAGCTTATTATATGTTCCCTTTGGGAACCTTTCTTTTCTGATATGTGCCAGAACCAAATCACCTACTTCAAATGGAATCTCTCTCCCATGGTGATCTTCTCGGCATTTGTATTCCTGGCTAGAATTCTGCAATCACTCTTTGACTTTACTATGGAGTTCCTGCATTCCCGTTGCAAAATCTTCTGCACTAGCACTCCAGAATTCATTCAGTCCTAAGTCCCTCAAATCGGAAACTCCTCTTGGTTGCATCCCATATACTATCTGGAATGTTCTTTGTCATGTACTCCTATTTGGTGAATCGTTGTATGCAAATTCTGCTTGTGGTAGAATCTGATCCCATTGACTGTGATGTTCAACTACCAAACTCCTCAACAAATCTCCCAAGATTCTATTCACTACCTCAGTCTATCCATCCATCTGAGGGTGATATGCTAAGATAAAGGATAATTTAGCCTCCAGATTCTTCCATAAGGTCCTCCAGAAATGACCTACAAATTTGGTATCCCTGTCCGATACAGTACTCTTAGGTAAGCAGTGAAGTCTAACAACTTCTTTGAAAAACAGATTGGCAACATGTGTTGCGTCACTGGTTTTCTGACCTGGAATGAAATGTGCCATTTTAGAAAATCTATCAACTACCACGAAGATGGAATCACAACCCCTCTGTGTCCTCAACATTCCTAATTCAAAATCCATACTTATTGCATCCCATGGCCTTTCTGGTATCGGTAATGGCTGATACAACCCTGTATTCTGTCTTTTTCCTTCACATGTTGGAAAATTCTACATATGTTCATGAATTTCTTGACATATGTCCTCATCCCTAGCCAATAATATGAGCTATTCAATTGCACAAATGTTTTGTCATGGCCGAAATGTCCATCCAATCCCCCACTATGCTTTTCCTTCAAGAGGTTCTCTTGCATAGAACTCTTCGGAATACACAACTGATTACCCCTGAGCAGTAGTTCATCCTGAATCATATATTCAGTCCATTGGCTCCTATCTCTAAGAAATGGATTCTCATATGCTTCATAAGCTTCTTTAAAATCTACATCATCTTTATACATCTCCTTGAGGTTATCAAAACCTAAGGTCATTACTCTAAATTTTTGGAAAATCAAGCATTTCCTGCTTAAATCATCAACAACTTTGTTAGCAGTTCTATAAATATGCTTTATGAAAAAAGTAAAATTTTGCATGTATTCAACCCATTTTGCATGTTTCTGGTTCAATTTCTCCTGTCGATTTATGAATTGTAAAGCATGGTTATCTCTATACAAGACAAACTCTTTCAGAACCAAGAAATATCTCCATTTTGTCAACGCATGTATGACTGCATAAAACTCCTTGTCATACGTGGAATATTTTATCTTTGCATCATTCAGTTTCTCACTGAAGTATGCAATCAGTCTGTTGTCTTGGCTTAAGACTGCTCCAATCACAAATCCACTTGTGTCACACCTGACTTGAAATGTCCTGCTGAAATTTGGAAAAACCAAAACTGGTTGTCTAGTTATCTTCTCCTTCAACAACTTGAAACTTTTCTCTGCTTCCTCCATCCAATGAAAAGATTTATGTCTTTTCTTGACTGTTTCCATCATTGGTTCACATATCACACTAAAATTTCTGATGAATTTCCTATAAAAACTAGGCAATCCATGGAAGCTTTGAACTTCAAAGATACTCTTTGGCGATGGCCAATCTCTGATTGCTTTTACCTTCTCAGGATCCATGTTCAAATCGTTTGAAGAGATTATGAACCCAAAATAAATGAGCTCTTTCTTCATGAAAGATGACTTCTTCAAATTTATCAACACTTTCTCTTGTTGTAACCTTCTCATCACTGCAACTAAATGCTTCAGATGCTCTTCCTCAGTCTTACTGAAGATCAATATATCAGCAAGATACACAATCACAAATTTCCTAATGAAATCATTCAAGAGTGCATTCATCAATCTCATAAAAGTACTTGGCATGTTTGTCAAACCAAACAGCATGACAAGCCATTCATACAACCCTTCATTCATTTTGAATGTTGTCTTCCATTCATCACCTTCTCTCATTCTAATATGATGATATCCGCTTTTCATATCAATTTTTGAAAAAAACTTTGCTCCACTCAAGCAATCCATCAAGTCATCCATCCTTGGTAAAGGAAATCTGTACCTGATGGTGATCTTGTTTATAGCTCTCAAGTCTGTACACATTCTCCACCCACCATCCTTCTTTGGGCTTAACACTGTAGGTACAATGCATGGATTCAAACTTTCTCTAACCAATCCTTTGTCCATCAAGTCTTTGACTTGACTCTTAACCTCTTCATTCTCCTACGGTGTCAATCTATACACTGCTTTGTTTGGAAAACCTGCTCCAGGTATAAGATCAATGTGATGGCTTATGCCTCTGATAGGTGGCAACAAACAAGGTAATTCATCCACTACGATATCAACAAACTCCTCCAGCAGTTCCTGAATCTCTCTAGGTAGATCATCTATCTTGGTACTGGTAAAGATGACTCTAGGATTTCTCACCACAACAAATTGCATTTCTTCTTCTTTCTTGACTTCCCCAAGAAGCTCCTTCTGACTCATGAGAAGTATAGTATTACTCGCTTCTGTTTTCACCTCCTTATCCTTAATCGACAACAACATATGCGTTTTACCATTCTTCTCCAAGGTGCAAGTGTTCTTTCTCCCATCATGAACAACGTTTCTGTCATATTGCCATGGTCTCCCCATTAAAAGATGACAGACATCCACGGGAATGACATCACATAAAATTTCATCATTGTAACCTCCTATCTTGAATTTAACTAAACATTGTTTAGTGATAGTTACCCGATGTCCCTTTTGTAACCACAAGACTTTGTATGGGCTTGGATGTGCAACAGTCTCCAATGCCAGCTTTTCAACCATTTTTGTGGATACTAGATTGTCTGTGCTTCCACTATCCACTGTTACCTTGCATACCCTATCCTTGGTCTTGCAGGAAGTTCTGAACAAACTGTTTATTTGGACTAGATTCTCTACCTCCTTCTCTGGTTTCAAGAGAATTTTCCTCATCATGAGTGATCTTTTGCCTTATGCATCTTCTGCTTCAACATTTCACCTTTGCACTTCTGAAATGTGAGCTTCGCCTCCATTTCTCTTCTTATCAAGACATTTGAAAGACTTGTGTCTGATTTTTCCACAACCAAAACATTTTATCTCACCTCCTCTGCCTTTTCCTCTGCCTCTTCCTCTGCGTCTTCCTCTTCCTCTTGCTCTTGGAAAAATGTTTCTGTCAACATACTGTCTCCCCTGTGAACTTCATCCTCGTTCAGGGTGAGTATGAGGTTTCTTTTCTTCCTCCTTTGGTTTCTGAGTCCTGTCCTGGACAATTGCTTTGCCTCTACTTTGAATTCAACCTTTGCCTCTTTGACCTTGCTTTCGGGCCAATTTTTATTCATCCTTCAAAGCCATTTGATAAGCATCTTATACGTTCCTTATTGTCATCATGCTCATCTCATATTGAATGTCATATATCAGACCATCCATGTACCTAGCAACCTTTTCATCATCACTTTCTCGATGACCTACTCTGATGTTCATCCTGTAGAAATCTTCATTGTATTCTTTCACTATCGTCATCTTCTGTCTCAAATTCTGCATCCTTCGAAACAGATTAATTTGGTAATCCCTGGGTATAAATTTGTCTTTCATTTTTGCAACCATCCTATCCTAGCTTTTGATTCTTTATTTTCCTTTGCAACACCTGTCAGCCTGCAGTTCATCCCACCACAGTGTTGCATGCCCTTTAAGTCTAGTGACGACATGTTTGACCTTCTTATCTTCCTCGACATCCTCATAGTCTAAGTATTTGTATAGATCTCTAAACCAATCTAGTATCTCTTCAACGTCTAAGTTGCCTTCATACATCGGGATGTCCATTTTTTCTCTGGCTTTGATTCTCGCAACAGCTTTGAATAGACGCTCTTCTGTGGCATCTTCGACTGCAACTTATTCTTCAGCTCCAGCCTCATTTTCTCTTTTGGCTTCACTGACATCTCCAACATCAACTGTCTATCTCTGTGTTGTTTCCATAGCATCCAATCGAGCACGTAGTTCTCTCATTTCCCTTTCCACGGCTGGATCAGGAATTGGTCTCTCTCTCCTCCTTGGAAGCATTGTTTCAATTTGTTCCCCATAGAAAACAAAAATAAAAGTCAAAGGCTAGGCTCTAATACCACTCCTAACGCAACACCCCTACCTCAGCAGGGTCTACGTGACCTCTCGGTCTTAAGATCGTTCTAAATTTCCACCTGAGTTGGATTGACTATTCGATTTCCCTACAGGAAATCCAACTAAAACACATGCACAAGTGTCTGTATCCACAGGTCCTTATGAGTTATGCTTGTGCGAACATACACAAGGCCTTAAATCTCACCCACGTGACCAACGGCTATGACCACAACTTTTTCCAAAAGGGTAATTCAGACTTCGTGACCTCACAAGTCTTGATGTAAGTCCCCTTGACTCTTCAATCTCTGAAAACTTGAAAGGGCTAATGGATCTTGACTCCTCCCTTGACTTTTCTCCGATGTGACCTCTGATTAAAACCTAGGGCCCAATATTTTCAGCACCCATAACTTCGTGTATCAATGAGCTGCTACATAAGAATTCCTTTCGTCGATTCCCAAAATCACAATATACCCTTGTCGCAAATCAACGACTAAAATCTCCCCTGATATGGCAACTCTAATTGGATCGAGACTTTGTGAATCGTGAATTAACGACTCTCGACTCCAAGTCACAATCTTCTCTGATGCCTAAACTCTAAAATGACGGAATTCAAGGATGAAATCAATGCCTCTTGTTGATCTCAATCCAACGACCCATGGTAAATCGACACTTCTTCTTGAAGCAATTCCACCGTCCGATTTAACTTCTCAAGGACTTCTGGCCAAATGACTTGGCATCCTCCCTCCTGAACTTGACTTCTGTGAGAGGATTTCAACCTCTGTCTCCCTTTGAACACTTCCAAGGTTCTATCCCTTCTGAGATTTCTCTTACAAACTCAAGGCTTCCAAAAGGGTCCCTGCACACACTCCTTGCGGAAATTTCAAATAACCTCTGGTTATTTGGATCTTCGACTCTGTGCACTCTTTGCAACAATAGTCTTTCAATCTTCCTCTTGGATTGGTAAAATCCAAGACCTCACCCAACATGTGCACACCTTGCACAGCTCTGAGATAACCTTGCACTTCAGTTGATATGAGAACAATGATATTTCTCCTGAGCTCTCTGAGATAAAACTCAGAACTTCGTCAACGCACACCTTGCGAACGTTCGTTGCACTCCTTGCAGGAATTCTCAGGAAGAGAAACAATTGAAACTCATTCTTCCTCTCTCACATACTTCATATATTAATCATTAAATCATACAGATAACACAACATTGAAATAAATGCATAATCAGATAAACAAAAGAACTGTAAACATACCATTCAATAGATGTAAACAACAAGCATAATAACACTATGAATATTGAGTCAAAGCTTCATATATTAACTCAAGTGTTCTTGTACATGGGTTCTTCTCTACAACTCTCTGCTACAACTCAACAACTTACATAATTCTCTATTTCTGAATAATAATAATAATACAATGATACAAGAGAGGGTGTCTATTATTTTGTTTTCCCTCCTACACTACAAGCTATCTAATCTGAAATAAAAGCTACAACAACTTTTCATAAATTACAATAAATGCCTCTTTATCCGACAGATTTGAGCAACGCTCAAGATCTGTTTACAATCTTCAAAACATAAATGTAAATATGTCTCCTAGCTATTACATTAATGTCTCTTTATTTAAATTTAAAACATTTTCAAAATGTGTGCTGGTGCGTTTCCAGTTGTCTTTGCCTTCACGCTTGCTTTGCTGGTTGGTTATGATGCTCCTGCATCAATTAGGTACTAGCCTTCAAGAAGTTGTCACCTCCACTTTTATGGCGATCCTCTCCATCATTATGTAGGATAATATGAAGGTAAGATCCCTGGTGCACTCCACCATTCACATTTCTCTACCGACACTCTTGTCACTTAGTTCTTATATGTTCTTTCACCTCTGGCTGACTGCCTCCATTGCTCACTCTGCACAGTCTTTCGCCCTCAGTGTCGACACCTCTGTTCCAGGACTCCTCCACCATGCCAAGGGATATGGGAAAGTACAAAAGAGGATCGATTTTCTACATCTCCATAACCATGCGCAATAGGCTTCCCCCCTTGCAACTAGCTTTAATAACCATGATCTCTCCTAGTTCTAGTCATAACTGATCGGATTTTCCTCATAATCCCCCATCACCCCCCTTTATTCCCATGTATGACTCTGGAAGATGCCCAATTGAGGAGAGAACTCTGCCTCTTGAAGAGGAAACTCCTCTACTCGACTTTCATCCCTAGACCACCCCACTCAAGACTAGAATTGTCACTCATTTTTAGGTTGACTCTCAGGTTCAAGGAGGTAACACCATAAGTGACACAAGTAGTTGCATAGTGGAGGAAAAAATTCCACCCAGCTGGAAAGTGGCACAAAATACTCCTAATAGCGCAACCTTGAAAGAGGATCCTCCAAAGAACTCGGACGGATCTACTCACCCCTCGTCGGTTCTTAGATGATCATCTTCATCTTATCTTCGACATGAGGAGGACACTCAATGACCAAACACACAACCAATGCATTCTTGTCCAGCGAATGGACCTCATGTTTAATTCTCTTATAGACACTCCAGAAAATAAATGTTGCCCGACTTGCAGACAAAAGTTTGTCCCAGCCTACAACACTCATGAACAATCAGGTTTTCATATTTCCTAGCTCCTCTAGTTTCTCTCTTTTTGGTTTTGTTACTTTTTTAATAGATTGGGAGTTTGTCCTACTCAAAATGAATGGAATATTGTTAAGGTTTACAAAGGATAGAAATTTTTTTGTTCACAAGGGTACACGTAAGACTATTTAGCTAGCCACCTGTTCTGGTTTCCTAGTTGTGACAGAAAAAGTGGTATAATTTAAGTAATGTAATGACTGATATCGAAGGTAATATATAGTTTTCTTTTATTGATAGAAAAAAAAACTGTCAATAATACTTTTTTTTAATTAAAAAAGTAAGAAAACAGTTTTTTCCTGTAATATAATTGTCTTTGAGCTTTCACTTTTTATTTCATAGGAGACACTGATGTGCATTAACATCTCTGCTTAATATTTATTGCAGAACAAATGTTGTGGTACGAACAATGTGTTGGCGCAGGAGAACAATAGGTGCATATATAGGATGTGGTTATGTGGGGTGGCATTGCAAATACATAAACAATGTGGCGAGGGAGCGATAGGCCGTTGCAGTTGGATCATGAAATCGAGTGTGGGTGCATGCAGTTGGGGGATATATTGCATTTAATATTTATTAATTTTTTGTTCAAGAATGTATTTGTTGTTGCACCAGATGAGTAATGCCATATTTATTGTACATATAAAGCATAATTAGGACCATAAATTATGAATTTGTCCTTCAAATTGGTTCTAGTGCAAATTCTCTATATCTGTGCAATATTGGATCTATGCAAAGTTAAGGTAGTGTCATAAGGAACATTTCATTTATATTGTGCACACTACAGGACTTGTGGATGACGTGAATAGTAGTGGGTGTTGTTTGATCTATGAGTAGATAATCACATTTGAAAATTACAATTACAACTAATGCAAACGCAAGAACATGAGGAAGAGGTTAGATGCAATTTTACATTTTTTTCATGATATATATATATATATATATATATATATATATATATATACATATGAAATATATTCTAAAAGTGTCATGAATGAAAATTTTGTAGCAATTTATTCATGTAAGTTCACACAGTGCCAGCCTGCTTTTTGGCCAAAATTATATTCATAGTTAGCGGTCTTGTCTTTTGCTCATCGACATATTTCAAACGACCAACCCGATGCCTATAACCAACCTCTGGTTCAAAATTTAATAGATGTTAGATTTTTTGGGTTTGGTTCAAGACGGGTAGGTGAT
>JASDQU010263645.1:0-14908 GCA_032191745.1 Picea mariana | reverse complement strand
ACACCTCCATGTAGGGTGTTGATAATGACATATCAGTGGATTGGAACTCAATAACTTGCTCACACCTTCCTTCTCTTACCTTTGTTTCTTTATGTCAACCATGTATCTCTACCACTGTCTCTTAGCCATGCATCTCTGGAATTCAAAATTGTAACTACACCCGAGTGCCTTTTTTGGGCTATGGAGTCTTTATTCATACACAAAATAACTAATCAATTGTAACTGAAAAAGTAAAAAAAACTATGGTACAAGAGGGAACTTCCCCCATCCTTTCAAGCATAATAGTGTTTCAGGAAGTGCCCATTTAACGGGCAYCCAAAAATMTCAGTATCATCTAGATTGTTYAAAACAAATGTATTATTGTCCAGAACCTGAACCACCTTAAAAGGACCAAACCAAAGGTTATTGAAATTACCATGCTTAGGCTTCTCATCCCTTCTCGCATCCCACCTCAAGACCAAGTCACTTTCTTGAAATATCGCCTTCTTGGTTTTCTTGTCAAAAGATGATTTGATCTTTCTTTGGTATGCATCAATTATCTGATTTAGTGCTTCACTATTTTTTTGAACCTCTATAATATGAAATATTCTCCTCTGGATGTCATTTGGCTCCTCAATTTCTTCCTATAAAAAAATTAGAACTGGTAGACCGAGTTGAGTAGGGAAGACAACATCTATCCCATAAACTAGATGAAATGGTGAGGTTACCAAGGACCTCTTGGTGCCGATCCTATCATCCCACAAGGCATACTTAAGTTTAGAATCCCAAGATTTATTGATTTTAGTCAACAATTTCTTGATGATTCTGATGAGAGTCTTGTTTGATGACTCGGCTAGCCCATTCCCCTTAGGTTATTAGGGTGTGGAATGTGTTAAGGAACTGTTATGGCTACCACATAATTCAATCATGGATTTGGACATGAATGCATGGGCATTGTCTGTTATAATATTTCTAGGGAAGCCGAACCTGGAAAATATATTTTTCTCTAAGAAATTCATGATCACCTTTTTAGTGTCATTCTTGGTGGGTGCAACCTCGATCCATTTGGTAAAGTAGTCAGTGGAAGTGAGAATCCATTTGTGATTCCCACTAGAGGGTCGATTTATCTCACCTATGAAATCTAATCCCCATTGCTGAAAGGGGCCACTGGTAGTGATAGGTTTTAGGGGCAGTGAGAGTAATGTTTGTTTTCCTACAAACTTCTGTCATTCATTGCATGCCCTTATTGTAGTAAATACATTAGAGAAAAGGGTGGGACAATAGTATCCTTCCCTTAGGATATTGAGGGATGTGTATTTCCAATTTTGGTGTCCTCCAAAAACTCCCCATATGCATATCTATTGTGACTTGTTTATATTCATCTTCATCAAGACATTTTAATTGGATGCTAGAAAGATCCCTCCAATACAAGTTCTGATTTAAAATGCAGAATTTTTAGATTTTAATTTGAGAGACCCGGCCCTCATCTTTTTCAAATATGGTGGACATTATAAATGTTGCAAAAAGTAAATAACATCTCTGTACCAAGGTGAATAAAATTAGTTTTCAGATACCTACATACTATCTTGTCCAGACTGTGTCATGGGTGCACTTGATTAGGTGAAGGTCTTATGCAATTCCAACACATTATAGTTTGATTCTGATAACAACTTGGCAAGTCCCTGTCACTTAATCAACTTGGTGGGTTTTATGTGTAGGTCATACTCCAACAATTTGACAATCCATTTCCCTCTCTTCCCTTCACTATTTTGTTGGACCAAAATCACTTTGACACTACTGCTAAGAACATAGGCCATTATTCTAGACTGCAACACATACACCTTGAAGGCCGTCAAATATTTGACCAATGCATAGGATCTTTTTTCTAATATGTCATAATTTAACTCAACATATCAAAGGGATTTTCTAAAAAAGGCTATGGGTTGTTCATTCCCTTATTCATTTTTTTGCAGCAGTACTCCAACAATGGTTTCCTTAGAGGTGAAAGAGAAGATAAATAACTCTTTGGCATAGTCATGGATGAACAATACAGGGCCTTCAACCAATGCATGTTTGATCCTTTGGAATGCTTATTTTTCATCCAGGGACCACTTAATAACAACATATTTCTTCAACATCTTGGTAATAAGCCTTATGATTTCAACAAAGTTTGGCACAAAGCGCCTTAAAAAAATTATTTTTCCTATAAAAGAATGAATAGACTTCCTATTTCTAGGGATTTAAATCGCCTTAATGGAATCAACCCTCTTATGGTCTATTTTTATTCCTCTTTCTGATATGATGTGGCCTAAGAGCTTACCTTTTTTCATAGCGAAGTGGGACTTCCCGGGATTCAAGGAGATCCCATGCCTTCTGCATTTTTGGAAAACTTGCTCAAGGTGTTGTAAATGTTCATCATCTGATTTGGAGAAACTTGTGATGTCATCCAAATAATTAACCGTAAATATTTATTTCTCCCCCACGAAGGCTATGTCCATATCCCTATGAAATGTGTCCTCTGAATTCATCATCCCAAAGGGAATTTTTTCGTACATGAATGTCCCCCATGGGGTGGTGAATGTTGTTTTTTATTTGTCTTATTAAAATATTGCTATTTGGTTATAACCAGAGTATCCATTCAGCAAGGAAATCCTATGGGTTCCCACTAATCTTTGAAAAATATGTTCCATCTTGGGTAGGGGGTAGTTTTCCTTTAGACAACACTTGTTGAGATTTCATAAATAAACACAAAAGCATATTTCACCACTCTTTTTTCTCACGGGTACCAAGTTGGCCACCCAATCTGAGTACCTCAAGGGAATACTAATTCTAGCATCAATCATTATTTCAACCCTTTTTAATTATGGACATCAACATTGGATTAAATTGCCTAATATTATGTCTGAATGGCTTACAACCATCATTCAAAGGGATCTTGTGCTGGATGATGTTAGTGTCAAATTTCTTCAAATCCTCATATGACCATGCAAAAAATCAGAATCTTTTTTCATGAGGCTGACATACTTGTCCTTTTGGTATGGAGCTAGTGCCTTGGACAATTTGACTATTTTTGGATTTTCAACAGTCACAATGTTGCAGTCCATTACTTCATCTTCTTGATTTTTGATGGCATCTTCTCTGGAGACATCGTAACTTTCAAATAACCTTTCTAGTGGTACTAGACCCTCTTGATCTATTGAGATACTGGAGAATTCTTCAATGGTCTGTAGAAATATTTGTAGCTCCAGATCATCGTTGGAGACTTGTGAGTGCATTATGTTGTTTGGTATGATGTCCTATGTCTGACTTCCACCTAATACTTGATATTTGGACCAATAGGAGGTCCAAAGGTAGTGGCAGCAAAGGCCAAAGAATTTTCCTTTTGATTTCCCTCTCTAGGAATGAAGGAAATGTTGAATGCTAGAAATAAGTTGTCAACCAGGTCCCACACTTCGTTCCTATATTGTTTGAGCCTCTCTTTCTAGCATTCATAGACTTTTTTGACTTGATTGATAATTAACTTAGAATCACCAAAAACTGCCAAACTGTCAATGGCCATATCTTTGGAAGCCCTTAATCCCAAGACCATAGCTTCATACTCAGCTATATTGTTAGTAGTCTCAAATTCCAGCTTCTAAGAGAGCATTATTACCTCCCACGTAGGGGAAATGAGGACTATACCAGCCCCATAACCTTCCTTTAATGAAGATCCATCGAAATACATCTTCCATGCTTTGTTCTGTTGATCTGTCAGTGCCTGATTTTTGCATTTGCTGACTGTTATTTTTGGTTCATCATCATTTAAATGGAAACCAGATGACCCAATCTCATGTTGAACAACATAAACTAGATGGTTTCATGGATTTTTATGGTCACTAACTATATACACCAATATGACCTCCATGTATAGCCTCCTATGTTCTCCTCCGAAAACAAGGATGGTAGCATATGTGAGGTCCATTTGTAATGATACTCCAACCTTCTTGGCCCACATCTTGGACAACAACATACCAAATTTGGGGGGAATGTTAGCCACAACGATGTCCATCACTACACTCTTCATGGGTAACTATGCCAAATAAACCACCAAATATTTTATTAATCTCAAAAATTTGAATTTTTTGGAGTCAAAGGAGTAAAGGTCTTGGTAGGGCTTGGTGATCTCCAGACCTAGTTCCTCCATTAAAACCTTAGGAATGACATTATGTGAGGCACCTAAGCCCATGATACAGCTATGTAGGATCTTGTCATGGACATTTAAAGATATGTAGAAGGGTGGAGAAGCATCAAATCCATCCTCAATGTGTGGGCCCATAGTAATGGTTGGGTTTTCATCCTGCAGACTAATTACATCAGAAGTTAAAATAAAAGTAGGTGGCTACAAAACCTTCATAATAGATTTTTTGAAAGGTTCATTTTTCAAAAATTCTAACAAAGGTGCAGGGATATTTATATTTCTCAAATCATGCTCTAGGTTGAAATATGCTCATGGTCTGTCAATTTCCTTCATTTCAGGGACAACATGTTTATATGGGGGATGTTGATGAGCTTTGGTCAATGCACCCTTGATTGGATTAATATTGGGATGAAGCTATGTTTTTTTGTTCTGATTGGAGGTGGTGGCTTTGGGAGTGCCTGTTCTAGGCCTCAAATCATATTTCTTTTGGGTTTTTCCTTGAATAAATCCCTCTTCCCCTATCTCAATATCAAACTGATTTGACAGTTGTGCTACCTCATAATTTTGTTGCGTTAAGTGACTGGTGTAAAAATTTGTTTAATTGAAAAGTACAACAACATCATCCACAACATCACTATATACATCCATTTCCTCAATATGATTGTTTTGGAAAGGAGGTACTATTCTTTGATCATCAACATTCCTCCTCTCTCAGCATTATCTCAAGGACATCATTCGGCCTCCTAAACTGGTTTGGATTTATGTTCCCAGCCCCTTGAGAAGCTCTGTTTAGTTGCTTAGATTCCCATTTCAACTTAGATATTTCAGATGTCAAATCCTTCAAAGTTTTTATCATCTCATCAAGTTTAGGATCAGATGTGGCTGGGTTAGAGGAGGCAGGGGAATCCCCCCTCTAATTCTTCTTGTCTTTATCAGATCTAGTCTTTAGCCTGTCTGATGCTAAGATGTTGGATTCAACCTCAATGGTTTCTTCTTGCATGGAAAGCAAGGTGGTGGATATTCTCTCCCTCAACAAAAGAGAGAATTATGCATAAAATTCATTGGCATAAGTGATCATCACAGAGAATTCAGTTGGCTTGATCTCATCTGGGATTCTACCATACATATTATTGAATCTCTTGGTGAAGTCTGAAATAGACTCACCATTATTTCTCTTAAGGGCCCCAAAATCAATGACGTAATACAAATAATCTCTTATATCTCCTCATTTATTTATGCAAGCTTCATCTACTACATCAGTATCTCTAATGGAGGATGGAGGGAGATCCCAAAACCATTTCCTCACTTCCCCATCCAAACTCTGTACAAACAATATCATCCACACATATGCATAGTCAATTTTGAAGTTGTCTGCAAAGTTGTAGAAGGCTACCATATGTTCCTCAGTCATGACATCCCCTTCCCGATTATATCTTGGAAAATATGTCATATAATTTGTCACTGGGAGTGCATGTAAGCCTACATGAAAAACTAGGGGTGCATATCTGACAGAAATTATGACATCCATCCTATTAACAACCATTTTTTGGGCAATAAGAATCTGAGGTTTGATTGGAGATACATGGGTAGATGTTGTACTTGATGATGAAGTAGAGGTAGGGGTTGAAGGTATCTGAGGTTCCTTGGAAATGTGATTCTCATAGCTAGCAAATTCAAGATGATTATGATAATTGAGAAAGGTAGATTCTTTAGGTGCAACTTTACCCTTGATGGATGAGGTATATCTCTGAGCTAAGGTGAATTTTCTTAGTTGTCTCTCTGGCTCAGAGACAACTGTGTCCTTCTCAGGGCTAGGATGATCCTAAGTGGCTTTGATGTGCTCAGATTTGGATCTCTTGAGCCCTTTCCTGGGAGACAATATTTCTTTTGTGAAATTTACTTAGTGGAGTCACCAGGTGAAATATGGAAGTTTGAAAGTGTCTAATCTTTGTTGACCATCAAAGGTCAGATATGATCATTGTCATTCTCAAATGGAAATACATTTTGTTACTCTGTTCCCCAACAACGACGCCATAATATGTTGGAACTAAAGTCTGCACCTGACCGTTAAAGGGAAGAGCTAGACCACCTCAAGTTTGGAATGGTTTCTTTCTTCAAATCCCGGGATCTCGATGAATCCTGTCCAATCCGAAGTGAGTAAAGGGAAAAGCCCTAAAATGAGAAATACGCCCTTGAAAGAAAAATACCCAGAAAACCCCATAGAGGAGTACTCTCACATGCAATTGAGGTCTTGTACGAAAAGGAGAAGGAAAAAATAAGTGGAAAAGCTAACAACTTGCACTCACCTTCACTAGAAACAACACATAGGTATTTTTCGTCCAGCTATTCAGAGGAGGATCATAAAACCCCCATTTATCAACAACCTAATAAACTTGTGACTAGAATGAGAGGGAAAATTGGACATGGTTCATGTAGCAAGGAAGTAATTACAAGGAAGGTTGTTCTTGCAGAAGCTTTGCCTAAAATATCCCCTCCATCCATACAGGACATGAAAAGGAAGGGTGAGAAAAACATTGAATTTCCATGTAAACTAAACAAAATGACTATAATTATGAATCAATTGAGGCTAAAATCCAAGGCTTTGTTCAATCCATCACTAAAATACCCCTAGCCAATTCTGATTGAGGATGATGACATTCTTGATTTTTCTAGTATGGAGGAAATGACAGTCAATGTGTTGAAGGGGATGACAATGAAAAAGGAGAAATCAAAGTCTAGTGAGAATGAGGTTTCAAAAACACCATTTGTGACAGTGAAAAAGGACTATCCTTCAGACTCCATTCAATCAAGAATACAATAATATGGATTTGATCCTGAGAAAGATTCTATTGGCAGTTCACCACATGTAGAGGATCATTGCCATGGTTTACAAGACATTCAACCAAAAAATAAAGCTGACACTGCCGGAGTACAAGGGTCCACTAAAGGAACTAAAGGGAAAGAGACTGAGGTTATACACAATAATAATATGAGAACTAGAAGCAAACCAATAGCTGACCACAACAATTTTGTCACAGAGAAAGACAACAAGAAGATGCAGATTGAGGTCAAAATAGAGAGGGTTGATGAAAACCAAAAAGTGCATAAATTGAAGCTTCAAGTCTAGACCTTGCAACACCACAACCAGGAATTGGAGAAACTGTACTCCGGGTTGGAGAATAAGTATCAAAGACTCTATAAAAAGCACCAGAAGACTTGTTTCTTTCTAAAGGAGATAATTTGAAGGATTGCCTAAAGAAGCTTGCAACACATCCAATTATCTCCCAGTTGGCCTCCAACAACATGCATGGATACCAGTGCTTGATACAGAACTTAGTTTTGTCACTCGTAGTTAGTTTTTTTCAAAGCTCTGTTCACTACGACATATGCATCCGTATAGTTTTATTGCTAGTAGCATTTTTTAGTTGTTTAAAGTTCAAGTCTATTTAAATTAAGGAACAATAGGTGGTCATTTGTGTTTTATATGAACCACTTCTTTTTTATTAAGTCAAGTTCAAAGTATACATTACTATAATCCAACAATATTTTAGTTAAGTCAATAATTTGTTTTCCAACTGATAGTGTAGAGTTAAGCCTCAGTTCCACATGGACGAGAGCCTCTACAACTTTGATAAATATGGAATTTTTGTATGTTTTGAGGGTTCATTTTTTGGGAACAATATCAATACATCAGACTAGTTGAACCTATGCCTCGATTAGATTTATCTACTTGGTGAATATACTCTTGATGACGTTGTGTTTTTGTCCAATTCTACATGTATTTTTATCCTATTTTGATTGATTCTTGAATGCAATTTTTTATTTTTGCAAAGTACATTTCATTTCCTTCAGCTATTATATAACTTATCTTTACTAATCTGCAACCTGTAAAACAACTAATGCTCTGGTGAAGATTTTTTTTTATTGCAATCTATGGGAGTAATTGTGTTTATATACATGTTTAATTCCTTAAAATACCATTTTGAGACTTAAACTTATTGGAGCATATAATTCATTGATTTGTTTGTTGTTTCTCTTTGTTTTTACCTCTATTATCTCACTAGTCTTTCATTTTTTGTGCCACCAACCAAGGAGGACCCTCATTCATATAATTTTTCAAACCCAACCATGTTCTTGTCTTGGTAAAACCAACCTTCTAACTGACCAAAAAACTAAGAAATCAACCATTCCAAACTTTAGGTGGCCTAACTCTTCCCTTTAGCATTCAGGTGCAGAATTTAGGTCCAACACCAACCATGTCAAGAAACATAAAAAGAGGAAAGGAAAAATTTTGTTATGTCTTTAGCCAATTCCATAATATCCTCTTACCAATCATATGCCAAATCTTATGTAAAAATTTAAAAATAAACTCAAGGTTGAATTATTGTCCATTGAGAAATATGCCCAAGACATAAAATAACCAAGTGAATATTCTTCAATTAACCAAACATTGGTACAATCAACTACAATTAACTCCATACATTTCTTTGATGTCTTTCTCATGTATGTTGGGCAGAATATTAGTCCTCAATAGTCTAGAGGAAACCTGATAAGCCTTTGAAACCCAACATGAAACTCATGGAAAACCAGAGTGGCATTGTTCTTTTCTTTCAATTGATAAATTGATAAGAAATTCAAATTTAAAAACTCATTACACCACCATTATAATTATAATAGCCAAATTATGTAAGTCATTGATATTGTATATAAAAAATGGATGAATGGAGGAAGATACAAAGATATTGGAGTGATTCATTTGCTCATAAAATTTGTAAAAATTGTAAAGGAAACCTTCAACATTATAGATGAGAATGAAATATTATCTCAATAAATAAACATAACAACCATTAAATCTAGATAGAATCCATTTAAAGAATAGAAAATTCATTTAAAAACTCTTAAACAAAAAATCAGACAACAATAGAGAAATTCATGACATAGAAAAAATAGTATTTACTGTGGAAAATCAAATGGAAAAACCAACATTCAATTTGTTTTGACCAAGATATTTATTTCTTGGCAATGTGGAGGCTACAGTACCCTCAATCTCTTTGATCCATTATCAATTGGAATTTGGGAAAGAATTCCTTTCACTCTCGATCAAAGAACCTCCTCTCCTTTAAGGTTCAAGAGTAAATAAGAAAATATCTCAACTACTGGGGTAAGCTAGAAGGCCAAGCACACCCAACTCTTTAGCTTCCCTAAACTCAATTTTTTCTTATCCTCTTTGTGTTTTTTCATCCACATTAGAGAAATAGTGTTCATGTTTTATTTTTTTAATCCACCATCTCTCTCTCTCTCTCTCCTTTTTTTTATAAGAACATAATGCCTTTGTTTACATACATTTTCATTTTGCATGTTTCATTGCGGGTACTATGTTGTTGCAAGTGTGGACACAGATCAAGATGGCATGAGGCCCTTCACACCATCAACCTTGTCTCCTACCTTTTCCATAGCTTGGAACTTTGCATTTTCCAATATTCATATAACTTAATCCAATAGTTGATCATTGTTATATGTGTCAAATTGAGATCATGTACATTAAGAAATATGCCAAGATATCAATCAAGAGCACACCCTGCATCATGGATGTAGTATGCATACTAAATTCAACTCTAATTTCATTTCCTCTATGTCTCTACTTTCTACCCATACATACCATCATTCCCTCAACTCATATTCTAAAACATTTGGGTCTTAGTAATTAAATTCAATCATCTCACACAACTCTATAGTCATCACATGCTTCTAAAGTCATATTGTATTTTCCACAATGTCTTTGTTTGATTTTCCATCTTTAGTTCCAACTATGTGGCTTCTATCGGAGATCCTTCTCCTAAATTACTATCTAATCGAACCTTTATTGAGTGTGCCTTATTTTTCATATAATAGGAATTGTTTCACATTCACTAGGCTTACCCTTCTTGAATTTTCCTTCCCTATGAGATTCTTGCAGTTTCTCACCCACAACATTTTTCAAATCTAAAATACAAAAATGTAAAAAATGTAGCTAATAGAGATTTCTCATAAAACAAAATAATAACATCATGATTTTATAAGGACACTCCATCACTATTTACAATTCAATAAACAATGATACCTTGGTTGGTATCCTAAACATATGGTTTTTCAATGCTTTAAATAGATTATTTATTATATTCATCAGTTAGGTTGTCCCATATTTGCATCTTCTTCACTGGACTAGTCCAACAACCAATCTATAGGATACATTTGGCATGACACTAGTCTATCACTTTCTCTTGGAAATAGGGATTATATTATTTAGACATTATTGAGATGAAAAACCTCTCCACTCCTGAGAATTGTCACAATATAGAAGATCTCTACTAAGAGGGTAACCATATCACATTTGAGTATAACATACATGTTGTCAACTATGTGATACCATCTAAAAACAATTAACCAACATAAATTCATCTTAAGCTTTAATTTATCAAGTATTGAGAGGGATAACTTTCTTATAGTGTAGACCTTTAACCCAATGTTTGATAAATAAATATTTATCCAAAAAAAAAAAAAAAAAGATAACTCAAAGGAAGATCAATTAAAAATATTTTCAAATTATGTTGTGAAAACAACTATTGGATAATATAACATTAATCTACATACAAACTACCACTTTTTTCCAGTTAAATATGTCTTTCACAACCCTTCAAAGAAAATAAAAAGAGGGAGATTTATACAAACGAGTGAAATATCCTTGTGAAATATTTTTATTTCTACTCCGTTAAATCTCTAAGAATAGAGAATGAGAATAAAAACATGGATAAAAAGAGATAAAAACATTTTTTTTTAAGTTGAAACCCCATAATTAAACTAAAATTTGTTTAGCAATTTTATTTAATTGCTGACATGATTATGCGAGTACCATTATCCATTAGAGCACCCCTCGTACAATCTTTATAAAACAAAGGAAATGAATGCAAAGTAGCTAGTCCCTACCTAGTTCATATGTCTAGCTATTGAAATAGGAATAATGTCTTAATGCTTGATGCAAATGGTGTGGAATCATATATGTTTTTGACATGGAATGACTAGTCAATTGTTTATTGTTTAGCCAATGATGGATTTCATGCCACATAATGGATCAAGGAACTATTCCATGCAATGATCCAGATCAAGAGATCTAAGCGATATGTTTTCTTGGTGTTTCTTAGTTATACAATAATCTTTTCTCTTGGTATGATCAAGAGGATTCATCTTGGATATGTTGGAGGGAAGAATCCTAAACCACATTGGGGAACAATTACCAAGTGGGATACAGCAACACAAAGGAAGAGTGAAAATGAGTCCTACTTAGCCCAAGACTCCCTTATGTAGGTGATCCATTTCCAATAGACACCAAACTTTCTTGCAATCAATGTCCCTTCCTCCATTGCGTGTGCATCTGGTGTGGAAATGCTATTCTAATTCCTCATTCAATTGCTAATTCACACCTCCCAAAACATAACACACGTGGAGGCCAAGGAGACATTATATATATATATATATATATATTATAGTGATATGGTATGCTAGTATGTCATATTAGTATATTTCATTATATATTGTTATGTATATGTAAATATATATAGTAATAGATGGATATATAAATTGAATGATAATAATATGGTATGCGGTTGATATATTGAAGCAAGTGTGATTACTAATGGTTTCGATCTCATAATAAGGAAGACAAATCGATTTTACATTTGAAGTTAAAGTGTTACATAATCAATTGTGTTTCAATATAGTTTGCAGGAACATTGAGGGATGGGATTAAAAGCACAACATTAAACAAAATTGAATTAGAAAATTTCCATACCTTTAATAGATATGGAATATGAGAATGAAAGATTGAGACTCATTTGTCTTTAACCCATGCTCAACATGAAATATAAAGAGTCTATACATCAACATCGTCAATGGGTATTGGTAATATAATAAAGGCATGTGACTTTTAGGTAGTAGTTTTGAGCATTTGAAAATTATTTTCCTTTTTTGGAGACTAACTAGTCGATTATTATTTAGGCTAAGAATGGGCACACTATGCTACTCGGATTAAGAATCGATATATATTTGTTAGATAAATACCACAATGAGAAAACAAACCATTGAAAAACATATGATGTACAAACCTGCCCCTATAAATATGAAGAAGATTGAATGTTACAAGTTGCAATGATATACACTAAATATATTGTTTTAACGGCTTGGTTTCATTTTGAGGGTTGTCCTTTTCTTGCAAATGAGAAAAGGAAATCCTCTCACAAAAGACTGAGTAATCTCTCTAATCGTTCTGTGAACTCATTGTTCATGCCAATCTCTTACGTTAATTTGAGTTTTAAAAAATGAATTTATTTTTAATGTCTTTTTTTTAGAGATCATTGTACATTTTTAAATGTTTTTTTTTACAAATCACCACATGTTTCCTTTGTATTGTATGGGTCCAATTAGTAATGATTCAGATAGATTCTTTTGATAAAGAAATGGAAATAAACCAATCGATATATATATATATATATATATAGGGATATAATATCTCACCAAAGTGATAAACAGGTACAAATGATGGATTCATTCATTCTGTGATCTTGACATGACATAATTTCTACTAGATCTGGAATTCAGGGTGGGATCCATCGATCTGCATGACAAAATAGGTCATTTTGACTTAGGAGATAACAATTTTTTTTTTTTAGAACAAATTGAATATAAATTAATATATTTTTAAAAGGTAATCCACTTGTCATATTTGTGGTTGCATGGATAATGCGTCAAGGAAGACAAGATGGATTTTCTTATGGTTTCATGGATAATGAGTGGAGGTAGACATGCTGGCTCTACTTAAGGACTAGATTATGGAAACATTTGTGAGATTATGAAAAAAATAATGTTGATCCCTTAAGATCAGAAGGGAGACCAGGGATAGTTGGATCATCTTTTTAGTGCATAGTGAAGTTATCAATCTACCACCTGAATAGATGCTTATATGAAGGATTCCCTATTCCTGGTGATTTTACTCAATCATTTTTGTAGATTTGTAAAATACATTCACCATTCATTATTAGTTGTCTAATTTTATCAGATGTATGTTCAAATTCATTTTTAGTTTACTATTTGCATGGGAAGTAAATGATAGTATGAACTTTTGAATGTGAGAAAAATGAAATCTAGGCTGACTGTGTGTGTTTCTTGTCATCACCCTTAGGATCATGTGTATGTTGTGTTTTTTGGATATTCTGATCCTGTCATGCTTTCCAAATCTCGAGACATTGAAGGAAAGGGTCCATCCATGTCTTAGTCATGCCCAGTAGGAGCACAGATATCAAATTTTTAAAATAATCCATTAAATATTAAGCTAAAGTGTAACAACCCTCCTAGTTAAGGACCACTACTCTGTCAATCGGTGCAATTTTTTTTTGTTTGTTAAAGTGTGTGCGCGCGTGTAGAAGAAACAACCCCCTCGACTCTACGTCACCACTCGAACCAACAAGACGCAAGTAAGACAAAAACAATCAAGACGACCCGACACATCACAGTGACAATAAGAAATAAACGCCCCTGGACATAAGGCGTGCCTAGCAGCTGTAAGCAGAAAAGACACCAGGGGTTAGGAACAGTACTGTCACAGAATCAAAGAATCCAACAATAGAGTCGCAGTAGTGGAACTGTGCCTTTAAACAGCTCGAGACTACTGATACAGCTCAAAGTGTGTCGCAAGAGTGGAACTATGCCTTTAAACAGCCCGAGACTCTTGATACGACACTGGATTCCTTCCATCGGATTTACACACAGACATAAATACTAAGCTACAAGAGGTGTCTATATCCCACTCGCCACAAACAGACCAAGCGATAAAAGATTACAACCACGTACAACAAAATTAGCAAAAATCATGACCACCATAGAAACGCCACCCGAATGGACTCCGGCAACAACCGACCACTAGAGAGACTCAACGACATTAAATATAGTTCATTTACTCCATTGACTTCCTTTAAAGGATGATTTCCCCTCTGCCTTAATTAGGTACAATTAGCTAACTGCAATTCCCTGTTTACGGATTCATAATAATCCCGAATACCTAGTTCAAGACCCTACATATCCTGTGTCATGAACAACAACAAAATTTCAATAGCATTTCAATAAAATAACCTTGCCAGTATATCTTGTATTCCAAAAACCTTGTGATCTATAATAACGATCAATTATCTAACATGTTATCAACATCAACCTTAAATCCTTATTTTATTTTGCAATAAATCACCCACAATATACTTTAATGAAGTGCTCCATACATATTACAATAACCATAGATTACATAAGGTGTCTCCGCCATACATAACATTACAATAACTTACCATATAAATATCCCTAACATTACATTGTTAGGTCTCTAACCCTACATCACTTACTATATCACGATAACCCTTCCATTAAATAATAAGGAATTTTACATTTAATTGTTATTAATAATTAACTCCACGCTAGCATTTCCCTAACCTAGCCATATCATCACTTTTGTGTTATAACTATAATTCAATTAAAAATCAAGGACCTTTTCATGGCATTTGTGTTGGACACACCTACCACACTTAGAGGGGGGGTGAATGAGTGTGGGGCTCTTTTTCCCAAAACTGCCCTCTTGCACAAAAACTCATCAATTAGCATTCAACATTTATTCATTACCCATTGTTGTCATTTATAACCATTTAGATGTGAGCACATATCAGCAACATATATCAGCAA
>JASDQU010263644.1:1791-15462 GCA_032191745.1 Picea mariana | reverse complement strand
TGGTACAACAAGAACCAAAGATTTGTGGCACTCAGTTCAACAGAAGCAGAATACATGGCAGTGAGTCAATATGCATGTGAGGCTATCTGGGTGAGAAAGATCTTGTTTGGTTTGTTTGGTTCTCATTTAGATCCGGCAGTGATTTATTGTGATAATCAGAGTTGCATTAAACTCTCAATTAATTCTATGTTTCATGAAATATCTAAGCATATAGATATCTAGTATCATCATCTTAGACATTGTGTGTAGTGGAAGATCATGTTGCTTCAATACATTCCTACGGAAGATCAGGATACAAACATTCTGACGAAGGTACTCACCAGGAGAAAATTTGAATATCATAGAGACAGGAATGGGGTGAAGGATAACCCCTTTCTTGTTGAGAGGGAGTGTTGAAAATTCAACAAGAACCATGTGTCTAATTTACTTTTCCCTTAAATAAATTGGACAATAATATTAATCTATTATCTCATTTATAACTGAGTGATTTGGAGTTGTAACAGAATTATAAGTGTAGTTAAGTGAGTTAAGATCAGTTGTACTAGTTGTAACTAAACTTACACTAGTGAGAGTTCACTGAATTAATTATTAATTAATTCAAAATCAGTGAATTCACATGCAACTGAAGATTCACCATGGTTAACTACATGCATGTCAGATCCAGTGAAGACCCAGTTGAGATAATAGGTGAAAGGGACAGTTTGACTATCAATTGTGATTTGAGTGAAGTGCACTCACGCAATCACACAGGTAGTGGATATGATTATGAGCATGTGCAAACTAGGCAATTTAAATTCATTGTGAGAATTCTAATTGCAGGGATTGTGCAGAGGAGGCAAGCTGTCTGGACACAGAAATTGGCACATGTATTTGCTGAGTTTTGTATGACAGTGTGAGATTATTGTATTGTACTGAGAGCTCTTGGATTAGAGTTTTGTATGAGATTGTTTCATGATCCATGATATACATAATATATGATAATGGAGTTTTTAGCTTTATGATTTCCCGGTAAAACTTTTGTGTTATGTGTTCTTGATATTTCACTTTGTGATTGTGGTTTAATTTTCCACAAGAATAATAGTAGAAGCGATTCTGTATTTAACAGTGGCATATAATTGTTAGATCAGGATAATCGAAGGAAATACTTAATTTGTATTGAAATTTCTACAAAGTCGGAGTAGATTCGATTTCAAGAGCACAAATGTTGTTGCATCCAGCCAAGTCGGCATTCCCTAACATCTTGTACATGGTACCAATCCAAATTCCTTTCATTAAGACCATCACACCTTTGACCATTTTGCACAAATCCTTTTAAAATAGAGTATGCACTCCTTCATCCCTCATATTTCTGACATATATCAGGCTTCTTTCCAAACCTGGAATGCGTAGCACACATGGAGGGGTTCTTTTCCTCCCATCCTATAGTGTGTGTCATAATCTTTCCCGTACGAAAATTCTGGTTGTCAATTCATCCCCCAAGAACACATCACCCCCATCATATCGTTCATATTCACATAACCATTCTTTATATGGTTTCATATGATAGGATGCTTATGATTCGATCAACCAAACATATTGATATGATTGTGTATTGGTTAATGCTAGGTACACATCACCTCCCTTATCCGAGGTCATCTTTCTCTCAGTCAACTGCTTCTTATCGGATCTAGCAATGACTTATGTTACCTTCAACTTACAATCCTTTTTATAATTTCCAACTTTACCACATTTCTAGCATCTTCGCATCGAATGAACTGAGGATTTGGATGTACCCTTCGACTTGAAATTTCTACCAGAGAATTTTCCTTTATCTCTGTCTATTGGTCAACCTCTCACTACTACAAAATCTTTGGTCAATCCTTCCATATTCTTCTTTCTCATTTCTTCCGAAAGTGGAGAAAAAACCATGTCCTTTAGTGCTAGTGTGGTTTTATTACTCCCAATAGCCATGACTAAGCTATCCTAGAATTTTGGAAAAGAACATAATAGGATGATGCACTTCTCCTCATCAATAATATTTATATCCATAGATGATAATTGACTTAACATGGTATTAAACACATTTAAATTCTTAGTCACCAAGGTGCCACCACTCATCCTCAAAAGATATCGTTTCTTTCTGAGAAATAACTTATTTACCAGATATTTCAACTAGTATAATCTTCCCAACTTGTTCCACAATTTCTTGGTTGAATATTCACCTAATACATTCAACAACAACAAATATGAAAGACAAATCTGAATCACACTTTTTTCTCTTCTTTTGAGTTTCTCCCATTCTTCCATCGACATGCCTATCGATTGGGTACTTGGACAAACCACTATCCATTGTTCTAGATCTACAAGAAGATCTTCCATTTTAAGCTTCCAAAGCTCAAAATTCTAGCCATTGAAATTTTTTGTCTCTATTGTGGATATGCTCACCGTTGTTTACCACAATATTTAACATACTTTATCACTTACGACTCTTACTGTACCTAGGGTTTATCTCTTAGATTCAATATTAGAAAATCAAGATCTGATATACTCGCCAAAGAATAACACCGCTATGATAACTCACTTTTCAGGGAATACCTAAGATTTGATACCACATGACAGGAAATGAAAGGCACTTCCACACTAATCCTATCAAAGGAGAAGAATAATTTAATTAATAACGCAAATGACAATATACCGAGATTTTACCTTGGAACCCTTAGCCTGGAAAAACCAACATTCCTTTGGGTGTTCTACTCTCTTGTTGTCTTATTCAATATGAATAAAAGGTTACATGTCTAACCTTGGTCCACACCTAAGACACAACCAACATTATACCCTCTTACCTGCACAAGAAAAACCCTATATCCAAATCGGCTTACATATGCATGACCAGCAACCTACATCTAAATATTTCTCTAAATAATGGTTATTATACATTAACCCGTGTTATCCTTTATGGCCTTACAACATGCCTCTTTATAGGATTTAAAACATGAAAGACCTTAAATATTGGCACCCAAAAATAGTTACAGATCCATGCATATCATTGGCTACAAATCCTGCAAATCCCAAGATTCTATTATAGTCAACTCCAAGTTAGATTAACGGTTGACTACTAGTTGACCTTCATTCACTCTCTAGTCGTTCATCTCACACCCACACTTCGACCTCTTGTTGGTTGACCTGTCGCCGATATCTTCAACTTCAACTTTTCCCAGTTGACTCCCTTTACCTTCGACTTGCTATCGATCCACCTCAACCTTGACTGTTGTTAATGTTCTCTCAAAATCAATGGAAGGTCATGACCACATCCATAGCCTCTACAGGGATCCTTTACATAGACTAGGAAATGTTTCCTCTTCATGATTGATAGGATATTAAAGACACCTTCACACTAATCCTAGCAAAAGAGAAGAATAATTTAATCAAGAACACAAATGACACAAGAAATCACACATTACACCAAGATTTTACCTTGGAACCCTTAACCGAGAAAAAACAACATTCCTTTGAGCATTTTTCTCTCTTGTTGTCTTATTAAATATGAATAAAAGGTTACATGTTTAACCTTGGTCCACACTTAAGATGAAATCGACATCATACCCTCTTCCCTATGTAAGAACAACCCTGTTGTTGTAACCTAGGTCTGTATCCTCTACCTCTCCTCTCTTTTTCCCTATGACTTCATCATTTTTTCCTTTTTCTGGTTGGTTGAATCAGTTTCCCACTACCGAGTGTCTTGGCCCTTATTCATTTTTGAGTCTGCATGCATTTCCATTTCTGTTTTTCTGGAAGGAAAAAATACATGTCATATTTGTTTCGGAATGCTTTTCATCACATGCACCATTGATTGAGCTCACCACAGGTCTACCAAGCCTTTTCTATGCACAAGAAATATCCTGCACATGACGAAGCAATCTAGAGCAACAAATTTCGGGCTTAGACTGTTGGAATAGACAGGTTAATTTTCAACGGCGGAGATCCATCTGGTCAAATAGATCAACGACTCTCATCCATTCAGGTTCTAGAATCATGCAGGTTTTAATATCAAGTTCGAAGTACCGAGTTCGCGAAGACCCAAAGCCTCCGAAGGGCCGAAGAGATGAAGTCCCGAGAACCTGACACGTCGCTTCGACAATTTTCTTTTGGGAGTTTTCAGAGCATAACATTTATAAACTCTCGAGCTCCTGAAGCTCATATTTTCGAAGAAAATCTGGCCCGTTCATTGGTCACGACACATGGTAGTAGATCATTCACTTTGGAGGTTTTTCATGCTCCATATTCAAAACTCTCAAAGCCCAGACTTCCGAAGAAAATCTGGACCGTTCATTCAACATGACACATGACAACAGATCATTCACTTTAGGGATTTTCCTCAGGGAGGTTTTTCATGCTTCACATTTGAAACTCCTGAATCCCGGACTTCCAAACAGAATCTGGACCATTCATTCATCACGACACACGGCAAAAAATCATTTACTTTGGGGATTTTCCTCCGGGCGGTTTTTCATGCTTCACATTCGAAACTCCCGAGGCCCGAAGTGCCGAAGCACGTGACACACTTCTCAGTCCTCACACGTGGCGCACTCATCAATCATGACATGTGGAATTCATCCTAGGTCATCTGGTTGTGACATTCATCCATTTCCACATGACATATGTCACCCTTATTTCCATGACACATCAACATCTGTGACATCATATGATATCTGGCCACCATGTCACTTCATATATTTTCCTCCAGGACATTCTTCATGTTTCACATTCAAAACACCCGAAGCCTAAAAGGCTGAAGTGAATCTGGACCATTGATCCCAAGTCAATGAGAACCATCAATCCTTGTAGCAGGTAAATGTCACCTAGATCATAGATCATCCTCATATCGATGACCACTCTTCATTGTGAGGATGTAAACTACTTGAGCATTAATTTTCCTAAGTGGTATCGCAATTTAAACCATGGTTTTGTTGGAAGGGTACGTGGCAGTTTGTGGGGGATTGTGGGCTGAAAGGCGGTGTGGACCCAAACTTCCCTCAACAAATTCCACAATAACATGCTTATATGACACTGCGTCACATCCATGTCACCTCCACTCATTCCACTCACTACTTTCGCCCCTCTCACCGTGCACCATCTATCTTCCACACACTTCTATTGCCTCCACCTCCCCTCCACTTCATCTACATCCACATCGTTTTCCTTCATGCATCCTATTTTCCTATTGGATTCTCTCTTCCAAGTCTTCCTGTCCACGATTAGCTCATCACATAGAAAGAAAGAAGAAGGGCCAATTCCAAGAGAGACAGAGTACGATAGAGATTTAAGTCCCAGTCACAGGCCAACGGAGATTAGCTCTAGAACACTTCAACAGGCTCTGCTCATGCAACCTTGTTATATCTAGTAGCCTCCAAAATATCACATGCCGTCATTCAACATAGAGCTCTTCTCTATCACTCTGAGTCCTATTTTCATCCACTCAGTTCCTCCAGCACATGCATCAATTCTGTCACAGAGATAGTGGTAGTTTTATTTGATTAAGTCCAGCATTTTACTAGATTAGATGCAAGAGTGGTATTATGTTTGTGATAAGAACCACTCTTGCTGATTAAGTCCAGTGTCCTAGTAGAGTTAATTATTTTATTTATGAACAATTCCCTAAATTTAGGTCTCAGTCCCCTAAGGACAAGATCCTTTGTAACTCTTTTAAATAGTTAGTTTTTCGATATTGTAAAGGGTCGTATTTTTGAGGAAATAAGAGCAATACAACCGATTGGTTGGACTCGTTTTATGCATCGATTAAATCTCTCTACCCGGTGAACATACTCTTGATGACATTGTTTCTTTCAACTCTTTATGTGTTTTCAATCTTATCTTGAATACAAGTTTTTGATTTGTGCAACGTACATTTCATTTTCTTTCATCTATTGTACGACTTATTTTTACTGATATGCAACCTGTCAAACAACTAATTCTTTGGTGAATATTTGTTTTCTGCAACCTGTAAGAGTTATTGTGTTTTGATACATGTTTGATGTGTTGAAATGATATTTTAAGTATTGAACTTCTTGCAACATATTATTCAATGAGTAGTTTGTTGTTTCCCTCTGTTTTATGTTATTTCATTGGTCTGTCATTAGTGTGCCATCAGCTAAGGAGGGCCCTCATCCATATCATTCTACCAACCCAACCTTTCCTTTGTCTTGATAGAATAATGCTCTAACCAACCAACAAAAAGTTAAAAGAAAAAATCATTCTAAACTGATAGGTGGCCTAGATTTTCCCTTTAGCAGTCGGGTGCAGAACTTAGGACCAACATATCCTAGCGCCATTGCCGGGGAATGGAGTAACGAAATTTATTTCCCTGGAATAATGAAAAATGATCAGATATGATATTTGATGGTGAACAAAATCCAGAAATATTCAGACTACATATCATTCACCTGGGGACTCCATGGTTAAAGAATCCAATGGAAAATCCGTGGTTTTAAGAAGTCATAGTTTCGGATGGAAGCCATATTGGCTTGGAGTTTTTCTCCTTTAAATTTCTCTAGTGTTCCTGGTTTTCCAAATGTTGTTCCTACTATAGATGAGTGGGGTGATTTTTTTCCCAGATTTAGAGAACATAGAGATGACAACCCTGTTGAGCATTTGCATGAGTTTCATTAACTCATGCATCACTAAGGAATACATCATGAGGATGTACTAATGAAGATGTTCATGTACTCATTATAGGGAGATTCTCATGAGTGGTATCGATCCTTTCCCCCTGCTAGAATCTCCTCCCTGGAATAGTTCCATGTCACATTCAGTAAGCATTGTGAAAGGTTTTTTCCAGTTGATTTACTTTTTGAGAACTGCTGTGAAGAATTTGAATCTCATATTCGACAGTCACTTATTAGTTCTTCTAGTAGAGAAATTAATGGGGGCTTTCCATTAAGGAAGTGGAGGAATATTCGATTACATATGAATCTTCTTCTGATCCTTTTATTCAAAAGGATGATGTTGGAAATTACATTAATGATGAAATTGATGATAACAAGGCTTTGGATACATCTTTCAGTATTCCAGGTGACTCAGATAGTCATTGTTATGATATATATGTTTTTCTATGTTCTCATAAAGATTTGATTGACTATGATGAAAGTGATGTTGAAGGTCACAAGCATGTTTTTCCCCTTCCTTCTGAAATTGTTGAGCAATAGGAAATCTATAAGTTTGAAGATGACATTCTAGAGCTAGAACAAGGACAAGCCAGCAATGTAGGAGACATACCCATTTATTTCAAACCACAAGATGAGTAGTATCAAGGGTGTTTTTTTTCCCTTATGGTTGTGAATCACATGACTTTAATGAGTTGTTTCAACGAGGAGAGGAGAAACTTAGTCTTGTTTATAATGTAGATCTCACAAAACAACAAATTTTTCCTCTCAACTAGTTAGAGGCTTTTCATGAGTTTCAAGATCCAATAGAGAGATGGATGGATTCTTATTTTTCCAAAATCCCAAAGGTTGAAAGTTTTTCCAAGATCATCATCTGAAACTATAAGTACCATATCATGATTCACATTTGAAAATCATGAAGCCTGAAGTGCCAAAGCACGTGGCGCACTCATCATTCCTGACACGTGGCACACTCATCAATAATGACATGTGGCATTCATCCCAGTTCATCTGGTTGTGAAATTCGTCCATTTCCAAGTGACACGTGTCACCCTTCTTTCCATGACACATCAGCATCTGTGACATCATATGACGTCAGGCCACCACGTCACTTCAGAGATTTTCCTCCGAGAGATTCTTCATGTTTCAAATTCAAAACACTCGAAGCTCAAAAGTCCAAAGTGAATCTTGACCATTGATCCCAACTCAATGAGAACTGTCGATCCTTGCAGTAGGTAAATGTCACCTAGATCATAGATCGTCATCAGATCGACAACCACGCTTCCTTGTGGGGACGTAAACTCTTCGAGTGTTAATTTTTCTAAGAGGTCCCACAATTTAAACCATGGTTTTGTTGGAAGGGTACATGGCAGTTTGTGGGGATTGCGGGACCGAAGGCGGTGTGGACCCAAACCTCCCTCAATGAATTCTGCAATCACATGCTTATATGACACCGTGTCACATCCATGTTGCCTCCACTCATCCCACTCACTATTTTCACCCCTCTTGTCACATGCCATCTATATTACATACATGTCTATCGCCTCCACCTCCCCTCCACTTCATCTACATCCACATCATCTTCCTTCACACGTCCTATTTTACTATTGGATGCCCACTTCCACGTCTTCCTTCCATGATCATCTCATCATGGAGAAAGAAATAAGAAGGGCTAATTACAGGTGAGACATAGTACGACAGAGAGTTAAGTCCCAGTCACGGGCCAACACATATTAGTTCCAGAACACTTCAGCAGGCTCTGCTCATGCAACCATGTTATCTCTAGTAGCCTCCAACAACTCACAAACATGCCATTGTTCAACACAGAGTTCTGATCTGTCACTTCGAGGCCTATTTTCGGCCACTCAGTTCATCCAACACATGCATCAGTTTTGTCACAAAGACAGTAGTAGATTTATTTGATTAAGTCCAGTATTTTCCTAGATTAGATGAAAGAGTGGTGTTGGCCCTTGACCAAGTTTAAGAGTACTTGGTCATAATTGACCACTTTTGGGACTGCGATAGCTTGCCAAGGAAGGAGCGCAACGTGAAGTAGAAAATAAGGAAGCAAGACCTATTTTGGGGTCCATTTTAGGGTTTTGGGTTGATGTAACGGGAAAGGGATGTCGGCCCCTGGGTTTACCCACGTTTAGGCCCATTTTGTAATCTATAAATAGGCAATGTAGATAGTAAGATAAGAGGAGATAGTAATGTAGTACATCTATGTGATGTATGAATGAAAGATTAGTGCCAGTAATTGGATCTGTGTGATCGAATGTATCTTAGAGTTCTCTATGCATGAGATCAAAGAGCTAAGTGCAGGTTGTTATAGTCTGAAGAACAAGGAAGATGGATCTAGTGAGCTACACAGATCTTTTGTCCTGTGCAAAGTAAGGGTCATTAGAGCTCTGTGCTGTAACTACTTGGCCATGATAATATAAAGAAGACTTTGTGGACGTAGCCCCAAGGTGGGGGTGAACCATGGTAACTATGTTTATAGTGCTTCATGCTTCGCTCTTATGTATTTATCTCTTTCTTGGCTAAGTGCTTGATGTGATTAAGTAGATCTAGTTATCTTCTATGTTGTTGATGAATGAATGAACAATAGATCTGATATCTGAGATGATTAGTGCTTGATCTATTGAATCTAACCTATATTTATGTGGATAAGTACGGAATCATTCTTAGTATAAGTATTCACTGTGATTTTCTATGCCTTCTGCGAAGTATATTAATGAATGTATGCTAAGGAATAACTACTGCTAAGTGCACTGTAAGAAAGACAATCACATATCTATGTCCCAGCTAAGGTTGCAGACACCTGAGTCCTACAACCACCCCCGCCTCTACCTCGGGTGTGATTTCATATTCTTCACAGGTGTTGCTGAAAGGGCTGGTAGTTTGGGTTTTTTTGGTGCACTCTTGAGCGTTGAACCCTAGGTCTGCCCCTGTACCAACAAATAGTTCCATTGCTGGGACCTAGAACTATGATTGTTGGGAACTGAAGAAAAATAAGCTTTGCGTGAAATAATCTTTGTGTGTAGATCTGTTGCTCTAGTGCGTAGTGTTTTGTTTGACCTATGAAAGAGGGGTCATATCTGAAGAAAAGAAGTCAGATATGTGAAGAAAAAGGTAAGATCTGTAAGCTCTATGCCTTGATAAAGGTAAGAATAGTTAAAATTCCTAGATTTGGAAGCTTTGTGCTCTGCAGAAGTAAGACACATGAATTTTTTTTTGTTTCTAAAGCATGGATCTAGGTATGTTTGATAGATTCTCTCCTAGCTTCAAAACTAGGGAATTAATAGATGAAAGAAAGTTTGATATGAATAGATCTGATAAATATAGTGATAGATATGTTATACCTATGCATCGAAAGAATGTCTGGGCTAACAAGTGGATGAAGAATCCTAGAAAAAAAAAATTGCAGGCTAGCCACCATGATCCTAGTGCACGGTACAGAAGGAGTTGGGGAACATCTAAACAGATGAGAAGATTAACCCTCTGTTATTGTAACAACCCTAGTAGAATATATACTTAGGGATTATTAAGTAAAAGATTTATTAGGTAATTAATTTTGCCTACCATGTTAATAACTAAACAAAGATTGATCTAATGATATTAGTTTAGTAGTTATTAATTAATTAAAGGTTATAATTTTGATTAATTAATTAATTAATTAACTACCTATTAAATTTAATAACATGAGTGTTAAATTTAAAAGATTAATAAGTTATATTGTTTAAATTAAAAAGGTTACGTACACGGAAAGGGATAACATATTAATTATGAGAGGATACAATAATAAAGGAAAGGATAAGGGGCATTAACTAGGAGTAGGTAAGGAAGTAAATGCATGAGGCGGTGAAGGAAGGATATGGAGGCGGAGGAGGTTTACGAAGGCATCATCATTCGATGGGAGATTTTGGGGGATTGATGGAGGGGGGCTCTCTTGGATTTGCAGAGAGGGGAGTTGAGTTTTAGAGTCGGATTGGATTAGTACAGGCATCGGTTTGCTGGAGGTTTTGGGCACGAGGGCTAGGATATCCATATGATATCCTGGAGCTAGGTAGTTGTCCTAGTTGGCAAGGAGGATAGTAGGTTTGGGCAGTGTTGGTTAGTGCATCAAGCAACAGGAAGGCAACAGCAAGGCAACAAGGCGAATTAACATCAGACCCAGGTAATTTAAATTGTGTATTTGTTTTATTTTGCTATAAAATTTTATTATTGTTGATAAATTTATATGGGAATGTGCTCAATTAAAGGAATATTTGAATTTTACTATTTTTCTCAATTAAAAGAAATTAGTGAATTTTCAATAATCAATATTGTTACAATTTATGTAATTATTTGATGTTAAATATATTCAGCCCCTACATTTGGTATAAGAGCCCTGGTTCAAAATCTGGAACCAAGGGCCTACCTACCCACCCATAAATTTAAATAAACCACACACAAATAATAATAATAATAATAATAATAATAATAAACACCCAAATTTATAAATTTGGGCCTGAAGGCGAAGCCACTAGCTCTAGCTAGACCACACTACTATTTACGTAACTTCTCTCATGCGCCCCCTCATCCAAACTACCCTTACTAATGTGCTATATTTTCTGAGTGTGTCCTAGTATATCTGATGTGTGTGCTGGAGGAGAACAATGGCCAAGCAATCCGGGTAAAAACTAACAGCAATTGCAAACAAACACAAAAATATTATAGTAATAATAGTAAAAATAGCTCCATGGCAATCACCCTGCATCAAACACTCGAATGTTCGCCTTTCAAAGCCTAGATCCTATCTCATTCCATTGTTTTGATTTCATATCCATTGAATGATTCCACTTTCACCATATGAAAATGCCACTGATAAAAGAACAAAAGAACTTCACAACTTCAACTTGACCTATGGCCCAATTAGGTAACAAAAACTCAATCCTCTTTTAAACTTCTCAGAACACCTTAAACTACAATCCTAAAAAAAAATTACAATCAGGTCAACCTGTAAGAAATGAGAATCACTTCCAGCAGCTGTAGTCAAATTTTCAAACATTAATACCCCTAATAGGTCATCTTTGGTAGCTATCGATGAGTTTCCAAATATTAATACCATTATTAGGACATCTTTAACTTTTGTACAAGGGACCCAAGTTTGTTATTCAACCAAATTGTTTACAACAAGAGTTCTAAAAAAAAAAAATCCATCCCCTCGCACAATTTCAAAGGCAAGCAGTAGTCCTCATCTTTGCAAATCATTAGTTACATTCTAAAGAGCATCAGTAGATAACGATGAATTTCTTATGTCTACTATGGAAATCAAGAATGTCAATCTCAATCAATGATCCAAAAAAAACAAGGCACTCTAAATTTTCAAACATGGGCATTAAGGTTTCTTTATATTCTGAATACAAAAATGAAAATGCGCAAGACTCCCAAAATATTTAAAATTTTGTTTTGTTCATAGCTATAATATTTAAACTTTTCTCTGCTTATAACTAAAAGCCCCAAAATATTGTGAGAAGGCCAGAATGCAACATTAGTTATCCCATTCATAAAAAAAAAGTTTAAGAAAAAAACAGCACGCATAATCAAGGAGGTAAGGGAAACTAGCTAGAAAGCAATGAATTACAAACAAGTGACACACTTCTCCTAATAAGGAGTTGAAATTTAGAGCAGTATGATGTGCAAAAAAAAGAATAATCCATAATGCTCTGAAAGAAAATGAAATTCCATTAAATAAATTATATTAATGTCCGACAATGACCCAAACTAGATCAATTAAAGGGAAAATTCAAGCACCTTCTTTAGAAGAAATGCGCCTTTATATAGCCAGAAACATCTGGCCTTCATTTCTAGCAACCTTCTTCCCTTCCTCTGTTGCAGTCGTCAAGAGTTTCACCACAGGATCATCCTTCGCCTGTTCTTCTGGAACTTTCTCAAAATAGGTCTACTTCCCCAACTTTAACCCAATCGCCCTGAATTCCCTGACCCTACCGGTACTGCCATTATGACGACGCCACTCTATTGTTGTTGATCATTAGGAGTACTGGCGTCGGAGGTCCAAATCTCCCCGTGGAAAGAGTTACTGTCTTCGCTGACGGATTGAACCCGGAGGAAATCGGTGCCGGCATCGTGCTTGGGTTCATCCTTCAGTTTATAGTTAACAGTGGCCTTGTGGTTGCCATTGACGTTGCCTGAAAAGAGCATGAGATTTTATCCATCATCCCATTCCCACGTTGAAGTGGGCGATGTATTAATCTTCATTTTCAGTTAGCCTCCCACTCGCTCTCTCCGATCCTCCAAAGGGTATAGCTTACAACAAAAAGGCAGAGCAATGTAGTTTTACTATTCATTCACCGCTGCAATACACAAATAATCAAAACACAAGCAAGCTTTCTTCGAAGCAAAAATTCCCATTGGAATGAGTTTCATGAATACACAAACTGAAGAGGCGTTCCCTGAACGACCTAGCTAGTTAGAATGTCAACATTATTTGAGAACGAGAGAGTGTAAATTTGGTGCAGCTTGCAAATATCACCACCCTAAGAGGACTGAACACTCATCCACTTGCATGCCAGGTCAAATGGGGATTCCCTTGCAATCTGGTCCTGTACGTTCCTTCCCATCTTCAGAGGAGAAAAAGTATTACCCTGGTGTTGATTTTTTTGAATAATTCAACACAATGCAGTGATCGATCTGAGAGTATTAAGTAGACTGTTTTCCCTAGAATTGGACCTTTTTCCTCTAAAACAATGCCACTCCCTGTAATGCAAACGGAGTCCTTCCATAGGCCTTGCAAATTCTACGAAGGGCACGTGGGTCGCATGCAAGCCCCACGTTTCCGACTTGTGAGTCTTCGGGCAAGTGGGTGGCATGCAATCCCCACGTTGCCAATTCCAAGTCTTTTGTTTTGTTTTTTTTTTTTTTTAATTTTAGTTGTTATTTTAAATTTCCTTTCATATTTTTAATTTGTTTTAAGTTGAATTACATATAAAGTGTGATTAAATATCAAGTGTAATTAAATTAAAAATATATT
>JASDQU010263643.1:0-12621 GCA_032191745.1 Picea mariana | reverse complement strand
GCATCAACAATAACACTTGGAGCAATTTTGGCACATCCATGAGTAGGTGACCTAGATCATCCTATAGCCTTTGCAAGCAAGAAGTTATTAGAATCGAAGCATAATTACAACAAACAAAAAGAGAAGGTCTATCCATGGTGTATGCACTGCAAAAATTTAGACACTACTTATTGGGCAAGAACTTTAAAATGTTCATAGATCATTATGCCCTCAAATTTTTAGTCAACAAGACAGTGTTGGGGGGGAGGATTTGTAGATGGATATTGTTTTTCCAGGAGTTCGATTTTGAGGTAATAGTTAAACTAGGGAAATTGAATGAAGGACCAGATCACTGATCAAGGATAACCAATGGAGAAAAATCTACTAACTTAGAAGAAAACTTCCCTGATGCATAGTCATTTTCAGCACAGATAGTCAATGAGCACTTTGTTGATATCATTGAATTCTTGAGAACAAGAGTTTCACCAAAGGAGTTTAGTACCGTGTAGAAGAAAAACCTAGTAGTTAGAGTTGTAGACTATCAATTGATTGCAGTTGATTTATACAAGCAGGGAGCAGACAACATTTTGTGAAGGTGTGTGATGGAGCATGAACGACCCATTGTTCTAGAAAAATATCATGAAGGTATAGTTGGAGCATACTATGAAGGAAAGGATACCATGAAAAAGTTATTGCACATTGTTTTATGGTGGCCAACAATTCATAAATATACAAAATAATATTGTCAGAACTGTGATGTTTTCCAGAGAGCTGGAAAACCCAATAGAAGGGATGAGATTCCCCTAAGGCCCCAAGTAAATCTTCAGGTATTTGAAAAGTGGGAAATAGATTTGTAAGACCTATTAATCCACTAGCAATAAGGTCAAGGGAGAAATACATCATTACTACGATAGAGTATTTAACCAGATGGGTAGAAGCAGCACAAATCAAGGATTGCAGCGCAGAAACAACAAAACACTTCTTATTTGAGCAGGTGATTACAAGATTTAGATGTCCCAGGATTTTGATGAGTGACCAAGGCACGCATTTTATTAATAGTACCATCCAGGATATGATTGAAGAATTTGAATTCTATCACCAGAAGAGTACACCATATCATCCTCTGGAAAATGGGACAGTAGATCTTTCAACAAGATTTTGGAGAATTTTTTGACAAAGATTTGTAATGTTAACAGAGATGATTGGGATTTAAAAATACCAACAATATCATGGGCATACAGGACTACATGCAAGAAGTTGACAAGATAGAAACCATTCATATTGGTGTATGAACAAGAAGTAGTGGTTCCATTAGAATTTTTGGTACCTAGTCTGCACATTGCATCAATCACAAATATGACAGAAAGAGGCGTAGTACATGAAAGGTTAAGTCAACTTATGGAACTTGAATAAGATATAATTATGGAAGGATTCCACCAAGAGGTGTAGAAAGCAAGGGACAAAGCGTGGCATGAAAAATGCATAAAGAAGAAGATATTTAAGGAGGAATATCTAGTTCTCCTCTATGACAAAAAATATTTGCAACATCCAGGTAAGTTCAGAATGCATTGGCTAGGGCCATATAAAGTGAAGTATGTAAAAGATGGAGGATCTGTGAAACTAAAGGACTTGACAGGAAAATAAATATAGGGTCTGGTGAATGGTAGTCGGCTAAAACTGTATAGGGAAAGTCGACCTACTAACTCTTAGTAGTTGTAGCACAGTGAGGAATCCATGTGTATATTGTACTATAGTGGAAGTTAGGAAACAAAAAAGTAGAAAAATATATAAAAAGAAGAAAAATACAAAAAGAGTAGGAAGTTGGTTGAATGGAAGAAAATTGGAAAAAGTAGTGCATAGCAGACAATGAAACTTGCGTGAGAAGAAGTAAATTTATTGTGTGCCAGATAATAGTGACAGAACAAAAACATAGTGCACCGAGGAAGAATCACAACAGAAGTTTGTAGTGCACCGGAAAAGGGGACAATGGTCGGAAAAGGAAAAATTGGTCATAAGAAAAATAAGCCGTGAATCAAGCATTTATGAAATTTAAGGAAACATGTCAAAGAAGATTCAGAAAATTTATGGTAGTAAAGGAAGTGCCTTTGATAATATTTATAGAATTTATGAGAGAACTTAATAACTGGGAAGCATTCCACACAACCCTCATTATGAATTTTAGTATACGCATAGCTAAGGAGCGCAATGACAAGCGATGAATAGGTGATTTTGAAGACATGAGGATTTCAACATCAATGGGAATATTATGCAGGATGGCACCATCAAAATTCGGAGCACCAACCAAGATGCAAGAAAAACTTGAAGCAACACAAGGTCACCACAGGAAACCATATGGGAAGAACAAGTTCATCGATAGTCGGAGGCAGTGGTCGATGTCGACACCATTCCTTCACCAAAGGATGAACTAGTGAATGCCACAATGGTGGATGAGGAAGATCAAGCTCCTATGATAGTAAGGATGGATATATTATCCACAGAGCAGTGTGGGGTAACAAAACCTTCTTCGTTAGAAAACTTGAGGCAACAACCCAGGGTCGAAATAACCCACCAAAATAATGGCTTCGATAGTGAGAGAACAATATCCAAGGAGCCAGGGTCATAATCAATGGTTAGGTCCACACAGCAAGAAGAGGTACAAATTGAGGATATAATAGGACATTTGAACTCTGATGAGGAAGAATGGGAAGAAGAGGTTGGGTCATCTAGCATGCCATCAAAGAGGAAAGGGAAACAACCCATTCAAAGATCCTTGCACAAGAAGCATGAGGTATCCATAGTCTT
Source organism: Picea mariana (assembly GCA_032191745.1). NCBI lineage: Eukaryota > Viridiplantae > Streptophyta > Pinopsida > Pinales > Pinaceae > Picea > Picea mariana. Next base: position 9,840 of record JASDQU010263643.1, on the reverse strand, counting down.
ACTGCACATTCCAAAGGGGGTGCAAGCCACTACAGGATTGTTGGGCGACATAGACAAACTGAGATATGCAGAACATGATGTGTCTAACACTAGAAAATTCCCAGAATTTGTGCAACAGGTTTACATGGAAAGCTCGGGCACAGAGCCACTAGGAGATCCGATATTGCAGCCAAATAATGGATAACAGGACTTTTCAACACATGGATAATCAATTTTCTCAAGATTCCCCACTTAGGTAGGGGGAAATATGTCAACAATTGTGTCAAGCAGTTACTCATGGTTCTCCATGGAGGATTTTTGTGTATGGATAGGTCGGTGTCCATTGATGTGGACTTAATTTCATTTATCACAGTACTGCCATCATATGGTGAGAAGATTGCACAGTACATGGACAATAAAACAAAGGAGAAGGCTCTTGTGGATGAAATGAAAAATACCTACGGGAAAAAAAGAGGGTCACGAGGAATAATCATTAAGAGGATCAGTGACACAACCACTAGGATAAAAACAAAAATAATGGCATGCGAACGCCTCCAGAAATGTCACAAGGAGGAGGTCCTTGCAAGAGTTGTAGCAGCAGCAACGTAGTGCGCAAAAGCCACCATGTTAAGTTGGGATCCTTACCTACTAAATTTGTTCCTGGATGACTGCAAAGATGCACATGACTTGGATATTGAATTCCACTACTCATGGTTGATAGTGTTGAAAGTGATAATAGGATGGAGGGAACCTACATATTCTCACTTATGTGACAGAGTGGGAAAATGTCGCGCAACGTGATATACGTCCTTAGGGATCACTTCAGACCCTAAACAGAGAAGTGGTAATTCTAACACCTTCACAATGTACCTGAGTGAAATGAAGGAGAAGATAGCTAGTAGCTAGAGGATAACTCCAGAGGTGGTCATACAATATCATGGGATAGACAAGTTCAGGGCCGCAAGACACAATATGTGGATCCAGGTGCATAGAAATCTAAAGGGAGAGTGGTTGCAACTTCGATACTACTTCAACGCAGAAGAAGTAGATTGGGTGATAAAGGACTAGGAGGGTGACTGGAAAGCCCTAATTATAACCAAAGAGCTACCCAAGAACAAGGGAATTGAAGTAGGCCTGTATGAGACAAAATAATGACGATGAAAGGTAATAAAGAAATAGGAGGAAATGCAGCTGCAAAGAAACTACCTCCAAAGAAGAAGCTAGGTCCTAAGTGAGCGATGCAGAAAAAGGACAACATAGTGAATATGAATGGGCAGGAAGGGAAGAAGGACAATGTCCCCATGCATGAAGAAGAAGAAGGGGGGGGACACAGTAGCACAAGAAAATCCAAAGACGACAGTCCCAACATATGCAGGGCCACCCAAGAGGTCGATCATACAAATGTGGGGACCGCGCAAGAAATACAATGCACATAAGGACATCCCAGAATACAGAATTACTGAGGATAACACAGAGTTGGTAGCAAAGAGGGTCCATGACTACATGAATGAATAATATGAGGAGGCAGAGAACCAAAGGAAAATAATCATGAAAGAATTTACGAAGGTTAAACAGGTCCTGAAACAGCTACAAGAAGCACATACACATGATAAAGGAAAGGGACCATTGCATCGATTTACAGAAGAAAAGGACAGGACCGCGCATGGTGATGAATAAAAAATACAAATCATGGCACAAGAAAGTCCCAATTTATGCATTACACAAGACATGTTATAGATAGAGGATGAAATAGTGCAAAATCTATTGAAATACTTGGAACAATTGGAGTTGGTCTTAGAAAAAATACCAACAAAAGCATTGTACAGGTTGCAAGTCATCGTCACACAGAAGGTACAGTCATAGGTCAGGGTTGATGCGAAAGAACTAGAAGTATCCAAAGACGGTAAGAAAGCGTTACAGCTAGTAATAGAGCAAGTAAATATGGAGACACTGGAAGAGAAGCAACGTGCAGATAACCTAGAGAAGAAACTAAAGGAAGTCTTCAAAACAATTTCAAACAATGCACAGGTAGTAAAGAGCATCACAGAATAACATATGCATATGATCACACATAAAATTGAGGGGTATAGGTAGGAGATAAAAGAACTAAAGGAAAAAATTACACCTACAACCCCTCCTGAAGTCACAACCGAGAGAGAACAACATGCAACACTACAAACAAGGATGATTGCAATAGAATCCAAGGAAGTCGCAGAAATATTTGACAGGACTATGAAAATATGGACTAGTATTGAGGAAGATGAGAAGGTCCAACAGTTGGATCAACAAGAAGAACAAGTTAATTCTACAGTGAAATATTTGAAGTAGCGAGAGAAGGGAATGAGCATCACCAAAAGGTTGAAAGGCAAGCAGGAGATGAAGAACCTTCAGATGGAATTAAAGACTGCATAGACAAATAAACAGGCAAGACCAGTCTCAATTGGAGCCACTCCAGGAGCAAGCAGTGCAAATAATTGTATAAATGGAGGTCAAAAAGAGAAGGATGGAACATGATCATATAGAGAGCGCAAAGTTATTGAACTAGCATATTACAGTGTAGATGGTAGAGGCACTAATAGGGAAAGTTGTACAGACAAAAGAAAAAGGGGAGGAACTAGCATGAAAGTTCCATGATTTGGAGAAGGTTGGGCAAGGAGTGCACATCTCCTGAGTGGCTTGGGATGAGCCACATTTCAGTGTTGGGGGCATGTTGTTGCAGGCCTATTTTGGGGAGAAAATCCAATTTGGGAGTGCATAGAATAGAAACATGCCAAAGTTGGAGTAAATGCAACATGCAACGGATCGAGGAAAAGTAGTGTGGAAAACATGCGAACAAACCTAGCCATGTTAGGGTTAGGGTTTTGGATATGATTGTAATGGATATGAGCCAATAGAGGAGTATAAATAAAGTCCTAGAAGGTCTAGTAGAGGTTGGTTAAGGAGTTATTCAGAGAAGAGTGGGTTTTTTAGGGTTAGATCACAGGCTGTGGAGCCTGGTGTGGTCTAGTATTCTTCACAGATAGATCTTGTCATAGTTTTTTGTTGTAATCATGGAGAATGTAATGCGCATAACATTGTCTTTAAAGAATGATGAATAAATTAGAAAAATAGAAAAATCTTTGTGGACGTAGCCCTAGGGGGGTGAACCATGGTAACCATGCTTTGTTAATGTGTGTGAATTGTTATTTTATTGTTTCTACTATTTATCAGTTAAATAATGGATGTTTATCTCGTATTATTACAKCATGCATGCAGGGGTTCCTTGATGAATGAATAATAGATCTAGATGGATGAGTAATAAATATGATGCATAAGGAAAAGACACACTTCACATTCCCAATCTCTTCCCTAAATGTAGACACCCGAGCCTTGTAGTCACCCATAAGCTATCTTAGGTGAGATTGCGTTGTGCACTTTGTGTGAAGTTCTACCTTCTAGGTTACTAGGAGGGTCGATATTTTGAGGGTTTTGTTGGAAACCTTTGAGATCAGAACATGGGTTATCCCATATGTCCAACATGTGATAAATAGAAAGGGAGGAGAAAGGGTTTCTCCTCGGAACTGAATAACCATATATTGTTGAAATCCTCTATAGTTTCAAAAACTCCTTTATGTGAGAGAAAGGTGGAAACCTCAAGTGACAATATTGATGTGTTAGGGACGAAGATTAATTTTTTAAATTATAAGATAATTTGTTGTGGATCAAGTAGAAATGATACTGATCCTTGTGCCTCCATAAGGATGGATGCCATGAGAAAACTAGTTCCGCCTTAAATTCAATATTTATTTCCCTAGGAAAGTCCTTGAAAACATGACAATAACCTATGGATAAAATCAGATAAGATGTGATGTAAAATTTTCAGGTCTTCTTCAAACCTCCTAGTTTAAATTAGATTTCATTGGAAATAATGTGACCCCAATCAAAGAGAGCATATTCATGCATAGAGAAATGGTGGATATAAATGATATTTCTCGGAAAAATAGTGGTGGATTTTAAACTAATAATGTGAGCAAACAACTAGGAAAATTCCTTGTAGGGATACTTTAAGGAGCTTACCTCAATCTTATAAGCACTGGTGTTAGTTCTAGGGTCAACCAAATATTTCTCAAGGAGTTATTCTCCTCTTATGTGTTCTTTGAGGAATTCATTGGCTTCTTCATGCTTAAACTACATGGTGGGAATTAAGAGTAATAACATTCTTTTGAACACTCAAGGAGCTAAAGAAACAATATGCCACCCCTAGAGCTGAATTATTCCCTTCTATGAATCAAACTTATCTATGCACCACTAGACTAGCTCTTTAAAATTTGTTACCTTTGGAACACAACCAACCAAGAATATTCCTGAAGTTCAGATCTATTTTGTCTTATTTTTAGCACAAGGTAGGGCCTTGTAATACTTATAATCTCACAACCACTAAAACTCTTGGTCTTCACATCCGAATGTATTTAGCGTGTCTCCACAATACAAATATTTTCTCCTAAGGTGGTGCTATTGTCGACATAACATTTTACATCTTGGAATATTAGATATTTATTTAATTTAACACATATTGATCTAATGATTAATAACCATAGACCTTACTTCAAAGTTTCCATCCTACACGATGATATTTTGAATTTATTACGAGGATTATGAAATCTTTTCCACTTTAATAACAACATTATGTTCACACAAGTGGTTGTTGATGTGGCGGGGGAAACAAATGCAACCAGAAAATGGTGATGTGATGTCTTGGAAGATGGAAAATGGTTAAGTATGGAGGTGAGAAGAGAGGAATAGAGAATGCAATATGATGAATGCAGGATTGCGGATGCAGGACATAGGATGCAAGGAATGGAAATGGTGAAAGGGAATGACTCTTGCATTCGTAATTGAAAAATAGACTAAGTATGGGAAAAGATCATTATACAGGTCGCTAAAGTAAGAGGGTCATTATGTATGATGTGGGACTGTGAGTCGTGGGATACAAGACAGGGGAAAATGATAAGTGTAATAAACAAGTGTCTTGCATCTGCATTCCAAGCAAATGACTAAGTATGAAAAAGGTGGAAGGTGCATTTTGGAGGATGCAATGATAGATGGGTTATTTTGAGTGTTGCACGATTGTAGGACATGAGACATGAGACATTTTGAGTGTTGCGCGATTGTAGGACATGAGACATGGGGAGTTGTGGGTTTGGAACATGTTGGATTCCCACAATGGGACTCCCGCATCACTTGAAAAAATGACTAAGTGTTGGGATCTCAAAGGGAGAAAAAGTGACTAAGTATAGATACAAGAGTTTGCGGGTCTGGGAATTTTATAGCAATGTGACCTGCAACCCACATTTTAAAGGAAAAGGAACTAAGTAAGGAGTTTTTTAGAATAAAATAAAAACAAAGGAAATGTACTAAGGATAGGTGTGCATGTACTAATGTTGATCAACGAATGGGGATCAACACACTTTCACAGGAACTTAACATTCATTTGAGTATTATGTAGCAAATTGTATCATGTCATGTATGAAAACACGCATTTTAACATTGATCCCAACATGTTCTTTCAAACCATAGGTAAATAACAAAACCATCAATATTATTCTAGATATAAATTGTCAAATTTCATACCATACCATATGCTGAGAGGAAAATTGAAATAGAAATGAATACCCTCATAGACTGCCAAATGTCATTTATATCATAATTTTGTTTCACCCTAAATTGAAACTGATATATGTAGAGATGTTGAATGAAAGAATGATGCTAAAACTTTAATGTTTCAATGTTTTTCCTAGGGGACCCCACCTATTATAATCATAAAAAATTAAGAAAATACATATATGATTCGCAACTCTTTGTGAGCAATTATGACAGGTGACAGATAAGGAGTCAACATGATATATGTGGAAAGATCCTCTCAATTTCAAGGAAGTTGGTTAGATATTGAAGCTATATATAGTATACCCAATGGGTCATTATCATCATGTCGATATTGTTGTTGTGTACAATATCTCCAATATGCATTATGATGTTCTCATCATAATGCATTGTGCTTAAGTGATGTAACAATGTCTTTAGACACCACCTTTTGTCTTCAAAAAATTATTTCCCCTTCGATTATCTACAATTTTTTTTATTTGCTTCATATCAGGTTACATCTAATCCCGAACATGGTATCAGAGCCGATGGTTTGAAACCTCGCTTTTTGTCTGCAAATATTGTTGAGTCTAATATATTGTGTGATTGACTCTGGGTCGTGATTTGTAGATTGTAATTTGTGGAAACAAATATTATCTGTCTAGATATCAAAKATGGATTCGAAGATTGATCCCATAATTATGAATGGATCAAATTATGCAGTATGAGAACCAAACATGGAAACCCTACTGAAGATTGAAAGACTGTGGAAGTATACAAAGACTATGATTCCAGATCCAACATATGATCATGMAAATTTTGTTGTTGATGGAAACAAGGATGAGGATGTAGTGATCATCATGATCTATATCTCGCAGGGGATTTGTTTTCATATTAGTGGAATCTATTTCCCTGATCAATTATGGAAGAAGTTGAAGTTATTATTTGACAGATWCGATGAATTCCACATCATGCAGTTGGAGAAAGAGTTTATCTCTCTCAATCCTCATTATTTTGACAAAATAGAGGACTGTTTGGAACATGTGAAAGAACTCCAATTGAAATTGGGAAAATGCGGAAAACAAATATCAAAAGAAATATGGACAACTCATCGAGTTGGTCCTGATGAGCCTCATAATACCATTTGATCTATTCATTTCAAGTTTCCACACTAGTTGGAAGGCACACAAGGAATATGGTAAATATTACATGTTTGAATATTTTTGTGGTCTTTTGATCACCGATCAACACATATTTCTTGATGAAGGAAATCTTGGTGGTAAACATCAAGCCCATTTTCTTAATGGAAAGGGAATGTCAAATCACAAGGAAATAGGATGGTTTTTTACCCCTATACAGAGACCTAGATTTCTTGACCAGAAACCTAAAGTGCAGACATATGCATCCTGTCAAAGTCAAAATAACAAGACATGTTAGTATTGTGGAAAGAATGCACATGTAGAAAAGGTTTGTTAGAAGAAGAGAGACAATTTAGAGGAGATGGTTAAATTCCTTGAAGGAGACATGTTCATTGTCTATAGACCCAATGATAATTTCACCTTCCAAGTCAAAAATTCTCAAGCCTTGTTGTTTGATTATGTGTAGAACGAAGGAGTAGTTGACTCTGGGTGCACTCATCACATGGCTAAGGACACTTCCTTATTCACCTCCTTGAATGAAGCCGAGGAGATGAATATTTATGTTACTGATGATATTTCTCTCGGTAATTCTCGTAAGGGTGATGTTTCCTGTCAACATGAGAGAATTGTTGACATCCATCGTGTACTAAACCTTAGTTTCAATATATTATATGTTTCTCAGTTAACACAGACAAGTAATATTGTGGAGTTTTTTCTAGATCAATTCTTTTTTTGATATTTGAAGAAAGGTCAGTTGATTATCGTTAAAGGGTTTCTCAACAAAAAGGAAAGTTTGTATAAATTATATGACATGACTCAACCCAACTCTGAACCGACTGTGCTTGTTTCTCACACTTATGAACGAAGTTGAACTTGTCATCAACGACTTAGAAACCTAAATTTTTGAAGTATGTAGTCGATGGAAACTCAAAATATGGGTTGGTCTACCTAAACTTCTTCCCCCTGATGTATTTTATAAATGATGTTTGCTTGACAAGCATCATCGGGAAGCTTTTGACTCTAGCAAAGCATGGCGAGCATTGAACCTCATGGAGTTGTTTCAAAGTGATATTTGTTGCATCAATCTACCTTCCCTAGGAGGTGCAAGGCATATCTTGACTTTAATTGATTATCTATCTCGTTTCACTTCAGTTTATTTTATGAAGAATAAGAATGTTGGCTTTGAAAAGTTTAAAGAATTTGGAGCCTTTGTTGAAAATAAATGTGGTCGACCCATCAACTACCTGAGATCAGACAATGGTGGTGAGTATGTCAATATAATTTTGAAGAATACCTGGTTCAATATGGTATTGATTGGAAGTGGTTATTTCCTCATACACCTCAGTAGAATGGTGTTGCAGAATGAAAGAATAAGATGTTATTTGAAATGGCTAGATGTATTTTGTAGGCCAAAAATTTCTCTCCTCAGTTCTGGGNAATACCTGGTTCAATATGGTATTGATTGGAAGTGGTTATTTCCTCATACACCTCAGTAGAATGGTGTTGCAGAATGAAAGAATAAGATGTTATTTGAAATGGCTATATGTATTTTGTAGGCCAAAAATTTCTCTCCTTAGTTATGGGATGAATTTGTCTACTATGAAAACTATTTGCTCAATCACATATCGACTTGAGTTGTTCCTTTGGTGACTCCAATAGAAATATGGTGTGGAGAGAATCCCTCAGTACACCATCTATGTGTGTTTGGATGTGTTCCATGGGCTCACATTTATGATGATTGCATAAATAAGTTGGATGCAAAGAGTCATCATTGCATCATGATGGGATACCTTGAAGAGTCTAAATCCTATAGTCTATTTGATCCTATCAAACAAAAAATAATTATCATATGAAATGTATGTTTTGATGAGAAGTCTTCTGGCATCAAGTTGTTGAATTCCTCCTCTATATTGTTACAGGATGATCACTTTGATGTTTCTTTTTTACTTTGGTTCTCCTCTTTTATTTTTCAGTTATTTGACTGGATAGTCAAACTCTGTTCCTATTTCAACTAGAATGTCGACCTTCGAGTCTATTAGTCCATAGATATTTTTTTCGACTAGTCCACCATCTCCATTGACTGAAATTGTTCATAATTTTGATCGACCTTTTGTATTGAACAATAGTTCACCCCTTTCTTGTCTACCCAGATGGGTTTCCAATACCATTGAAGTTGATGGACCTAATGTCAATGATATTTCTTCAAGAAGACAAAATCAAAGTTAAAAGAAACATTCCAATATTCCATTGATGACTCATGTACTTAAACATTTTGATCATGTTACCTACTCATATGCCCAAGTTCAACCTGGATGGGTGTAGGATATGTAGGGAGAACTAGATTCTTTTCTTAAGAACCACACTTGGGAATTAGTTCTCTGACCATAAGGAAAGAATGTTGTGAAGTTTTGATGGGTTTACAAGACCAAATTTACCTGTAAATGTGTTTTTGAGCATCATAAATATTTCTTGGTTGTGAAGGGATTCTCTCAATAAGAAGGCATTGACTACATTGATACCTTTTCTCATGTTTCAAAGATGAACTCTATTCAAATGATTATTTCTCTTGTTGATCGATTTGGATGGAAGATTCATTAGATGGATGTGAGGAGTGATTTTTTTCATGGAGACCTATCTGAAGAATGTTTCATGGAACAACCTCCTGGTTTTGTGACAAATTATAACATGCTTTGTCAAATCAATAAGTGCATTTATGTTTTGAAGCAAGCTCATAGATCTTGGTCTGCTAAGATCGATAGTTTCTTTCTTCGACTTGGTTTCAAAAATTGTGAATATGATTACATCTTATATGTACTCCATACTCATGGAAACACTTTGATTGTCATTGTATATGTAGATGACCTTATCATCACCGACAATAACATTGATCTCATTCTTAGATTGAATAAGAAACTTGTTGACTCCTTTGACATGACAAATTTTGGTACTCTACATTATTTTTTGGGTCTTCAAGTATTACAAATGTGTGATGGTTTTTTCATTTCTTAATATAAATATGTACTACATATTTTTACATAATTTAAGATGACATATTGTAATCCTCTTGCTACTCTTTTTCAATATAATTAAATATGAATGTAAT
>JASDQU010263640.1:15330-27185 GCA_032191745.1 Picea mariana | reverse complement strand
TCTGGTCAACGCTAGTCAAACATGGCCACTTCAATAGACAATACCCCGTTTTAGCAGAAAATTATGGACAGTTTTAGATTTTCTTGGGATTTGTGCATATTTTGTGGATCTGAAGGAGGGATTCAACCTTCCTAGTATATTTTTTGGATCTCATCCTCATATTAGGAGTCTTTTTAGTATTTTTAGTTACAAATGTTTTGTATAAATACTTCAAGACATGGACTAGTATGACATCTTATGTTAATGAAGAAAACTCTGAATTTGCAGTCTTGAGATCAGTTTGGTGTTTTGTTCTTGATGATGTTTATGATATGATTATTTGAATGCTACTGGAAGTTCCTTATTAACTGAGACAACTCTAGGTGTAGAAGTGAAGCACTAGAGGGCCCCCTTTGCCAAGCTAGTACACTTCTCCTTTTTCATTATTTTCAAGTAAATTTCGGTATGAGCTTTAAGTTTACATTTTTATGTAGGTAATGATGCTGTGTTTTACTTGATTTAAAAATTATTTATGTTTATGATGAATGTGGGAAAGAAAATAATGCATCTCTTGTAAAAGGGTTTAGTCTTTCTGACATTTACAAGCCTCTAAACTAGTTTGAATACTTAAATTTAGTTGAATAATTTTACTCTAGCTTGTTGATTAATGATAAGAGACCTATGAATACACCTTCTGTAAATAAGCTTATCATTTCTTTCATATTCATCACTTATATTATCTTTTGAATTATTTCTATTTAAAGAACTAAATTTATCTCTAAGTCCATACATTTTGGATGTGTCTGTAAGTCTTACAAACACCAGATTGACAATTAAATACACTCTAATTTACATATGATTGGAGCCCAACATATATCTCCTAACCTATAACCATTTATCCTTACAAACCCCATAAATTCTAACCCAAATCACCCAAAAGCAATATAACCATAAATAACTAACAATTTTAACCCCTGAGCCATTTAACACCAAACTTGAAAATTCTGTCACATGAAATCTCTATAACCCTTATAATACATGATCCCTATTATCTCTAAACCATATCACATATTTGATATGAACCCTATATAATCCTTATTATTTATAACCCATATGTCCCTTAACCTATAATCCCCAAGTCAAAGCCAATATATGGCCTAACCTCTATAAGCCATGTGTATAACCCCTTATCCCATAATCCCTAACACACATAATCATTCTCTCCTTTAAAAATGATCACGATATAACCCTTAACCCCTACTAAATTAAAACCCTAATATCTTTATTACCGCAAACCCCTCTATCCAAAAACTTTTGTAACCCCTCACCTATATAAGACATATAAATCCTAATGAGTATAACCATTATACCTCCTAATACCATAGCATAGTCAAACAACTTTTTTAACCCCTCACCTATATAATCCATATAAATCCTAATGATTATAATCATTCTACCTCCTAATACCATAACATCGTCAAACTGCTAACATTTATAAGATCCATAATACTCAATCCCTAACTGTTGATATTATGGTAGCTGCAGGAGGTATTAACTTCACCCTTAGCTACTACTACCTTAAAACCCTAAGATATTTACTACTCCTAACCCCTCTATCCATTAGTTCTTGTAACCCCTAACCTATATAATCCCTATAACTCCTAACACTTATAACTTTTATACCTCCTAATACAGTGGCCCCTATAATGTTGAACCGCTAACATCTATAAGACTTATAATAATTCATCCCTAACTACTCTAACTCATAACATCTCTAACCTATAACTCCTAAATATAATTTCTTATACTTATAATCATTAGCCTCTAACACCTATTTCCCCTAACTCTTAATACCTAGTTTCTATGATCCTAAAAAATGTTCACCTCTTGGCTTAGTTGGTTACTGCCCCACCATTAAGATTTTTATTTAAATCAAATCCATGAAACTCATGAGAAAAATGAAAAACTAAAGAAGAAGAAAAAGAATCTTCAAAAGCGAAACAAACTGATCTCCGAACAAGCATACAAATGGCTTCAGCAAAAGAAAGCATACAAGGAAAAATATAAGAGGTTAAAAGTTCTTCATACAACTCAAGCCAATGTGGATACATTATTGCAGGCAATAGAGGTGGCAGAAGACTATTGAAAGGAGTTCAAGAACAGTTTTTGTGCATGAGGACATGCAAAGTCTTCCTCTTGGGGGAGATATTGGGTACCATTTTATGCTTATTTTCACTTCAGAAATCATACTTTTGTCTCCAAAACCATCCATTTTGCATTCATTTTATTCCATATTTTCCATAAAACAACCTATTCAAGGTACATTTATCATTCCTTAGCTTAAGAATTGAATTTTTTAATTTTTAGCATTAAAATCAAAAATTTATCATAAATTACAGGATTTGACTAAATCCCGTAATTGCTCCAAGGTTCGTGTACTTTCAAGATAGCTAGGTTAAATCAGAGACATGTATCATGATCCTTGATGTATAAGGATGGATGAATATCTATCAGGTTCGAGATCTGATCTTTCCATGTGTCTGGTCAACGCTGGTCAAACATGGCCACTTCAATAGAAAATACCCTGTATTAGCAGAAAATTATGGACAGTTTTAGATTTTCTTGGGATTTGTGCATATTTTGTGGATCTGAAGGAGGGATTCGACCTTATTAGTATATTTTGTGGATCTCATCCACATATTAGGAGTCTTTTTAGTATTTTCAATTACAAACTTTTTGTATAAATACTTCAAGACATGGACTAGTATGACATCTTATGTTAATGAAGAAAACTTTGAATTTTCAGTCTTGAGATTAGTTTGGTGTTTTGTTCTTGAGATCAGTTTATAATAATGGCATAAAATGTCCCACACAAAGACCAAATTAATATCCTCTACATAAGTCTTCTATCTTTTTTCAACGACTATGTAACGAATCTCAATTCTAAGAAGATCCAAATAGGTAACAATATTGATGAAAGCTTATACGATCATGATGGTATAAAAATGAAAGAGCTTCTCTTGGTTTTAAGAATAATTTATCCTCTACTGAACAAGGCAAACCACGTGAAGGTGGAAGCTCACATGGTTCCTCCCCTCCCCATCACATCACTCTCAATTGATCCCCAAAACCCAATCTATTAAATTTAAAATAATCGAAAGCAACGTCCTATTAATATTCATGCATAGAAACTACAAAAAAAAAATTAATGAAGGTACTTAAAATTATCTGTTTCTAATTGATATTTTTAGTCTACCACATACTTTAGTATATTGACAACTATTTTTAGGTTTCAAATAATAATTAAACAACATGTAACCTAGGATATAAAAACGTTGCATAAAACTTAAAAACATGTAATTAACCCATGACATTAAAAGTAAATTATTTTAAGAGAATAATTCATANCGTTATACCTAATTCAACCTCAACATCTGTGTAATCATCCTTATTTTCTATCTTGATCTTCTTCATCGAACTCGACATCTGTATCATCATCCATTTCTAAAACGATGTTGAAAGGATTGATGATATCATCATCATCATCAATGTCATTTTCGAGCATATTTTCATCGACATCATCATCAAGAATTGTAATATTGTCTCCTATGCCTGGATCATGATCTTCTTCGTCTTCTTCATATGTCGACCCTCCATGATCTTCTGGCTCTGTTTGATCTGTCAAATCATCTTCTTGATCTTCAATATCATCTTTTTCCTGTAAATTAGTATACTTAATTGGCCTTCCTTTTGGATCATATCTAACAAAAAATGACCAATCCCTTTCACCTAGAACATTTGAGTAAAAGACCCATTCACATTCGCTTGGAAAAAAATAGCGATTATGTCCTCTTTCAAACACTGTTGTTTTAATCATTGGAAATCCGTTGGCATGTTGAATAACAGTTCTTTCCTCATCACGTTCATGCATTCGTAACCTATACCATTTGACATCGAATAGAACTAATTTGAAGGAATTAAAGTCACACTCAAGTATATCATTTAAATGCCCATAATATCTATTTTCAGATTCTTAGGGATGTCTGTCACTCCTAGAGGAAACATTAGTAACCTGGAATACTGCAGTTATCCCACTATCATAAGTTTTCATGGTTTCATCCAATTGTTTGATGCAAAATTTACGACCATTGCACCACATAGCCTTGTGGTGTTTCAACTGCAATATGTCAGATATGTAAAAGATGCATTGTCAATTAATAAATGAACATATATTTATATAACTTTGAAAGTATCTGAAAAATACAATACACATGTAGTCACATTAATATAATATAAAATAACTGAATCAAATGGGTGAATTTGCTTACCTGTCCATATTTCAAACTATATGCTAGATCAATTTCCCTCTGCGTAACATTGGCATCTCCATTACGACGAGCTTCTCTAACTAATTCAGACAGTTGTTTCCATGATAACCTACCTCCATTATGTTGTTTACATATTTCAATCCATACATTCATCCAGTCAAGATTATTTGCAATGTATAAATGCAGTGCATCCCACTCTTGAGAAACTGAATCAAAAAAACATAATTCACCAATATTAAATATTAGTTATAACGTACAATATGCAGGTAACTATAAATATTTATAATTTATGAAATAAATTATATTAATATATTAATGAGTATGATCATATACAAAAAAAACAAAACTTTATATGTATTATTAATATAAAATTTCACAATTATTAATATATTACCTCTCATTTTTTTCATTCTACCTTTCCGCAATAGATGCTCATGATATTCAAATTTTTTAATGGATTTGACATCCCAAATGAGATCCATTACATGCATAGTTGGCGCTGCTAATTTAGGAAGATACTGACTAATATACACCATGGATTGATATACCATATATCCCTCCACCATAGAATCCTCAAGACGTGCTCTTTGTCTAACTAATGCCTTCAATGATTTCAAGTGCCTCTCCACCATCCACATTGACCTTGTGTGAACAGGTCCACAAATTTCAATCTCCTCAACTTGGTGTATGAGGTAGTATTCTTGTGTTGCAAATACCTACCACACTTAGAGGGGGGGTGAATGAGTGGGGGGATCTTTTACCAAAAGCTTCCCTCTTTACAAAAACTCAGTTAACATTCAACATTTATTCATTACCCATTGCTGTCATTTATAACTAGTTAGATGAGAACATATATCAACAACATATATCAACAATATATCATCAACAAGTCATCACCATAAGAAACACAAAGAACACAAGATCTATGTACAATTTTCTTTTTATTATGGACAACAATCTAGGGGTTTATCATCAACAATTGAATAGAGTACAACTCTATAAGAGCACCGAATCTATATTTCAAGACTTAGCTTACACCCTCAGCACCAACCGAGATGAGGTAACAATCCTGAACAGATATCAATCTGTCAACAGGCACGCGACCTGTCAGTAGTGCAACCAACATGTGCATGCACCTTGGCTCACTACAGCCCGCGTATGAACGTGGCCAGTGTATACAATAACCTGCGTGAGTTGTTAAGGTTTGTCCTTCAAGATCAACTCATATCATCTGGAAACAATGTATCATTCTCTTCTGTCTCTGACTATCCAATATGACCACCAACCAGTCACAACACATCCAAACTCTTCAATAGCTTTCTCATTCTCTACAAAAAATCAATATGAATGCTATCTCAATCATGTATAAACACAAAGTGTACCATAACAATCATGTCACTACTAAATCACAGGAGTACTACTCACTCCATCAACCAAATCAACCAAATTGAAGCACATCATAGAAGACATAACAAGAATTCCCTAAGCATCCACAACACATCAAACAATAGTATCCATCAAGACAATAATGTAACCATACCAGTGTCTCAGTGATATATTTGAGGCCATAGAATGTAGATATGGAACCTACCTCATCATCCAAGAGCTTGGTACCAGCTCAAACACAAGTCTTCACCATTCTATCCACTATACACTCCCTGTCCTCATACAACCCATGTACATACTCACCCTATACACAACCAACCCGTGTATACCTCTTAGTATACGCACCCTATACACAGACAACTCGCGTATGCATCAGAAACTAGGGTTTCTGAATTTTCAAGAATTTTTTCGTCAAGATATTCAACATTGCCAAAACTTTTATGCTTCCATGAGATCCTCCTCACGCTCTCTTTCTCAGAATAGATCTTCAATCATGCTTAGGAGATCCATACCAAATATGCTCTCACAAGAAGTTCTCCATCAATACTCCACACGCAGCTCTCCATTGATCCACACAAAGGATTATATGCAAGAGACCATAGCCATCTTATTTATACTTTCATCCTCTAGGTCACTTAACCCTTTTTTAGGTCACTTAACCCATTTCTAGGTCACTTAACCTATTTTCCTTATTTTAAGGTCAACTACTTTCCATAAATAGAAAGTTATCCAATACTTTATCATTTAAATAATCTTTCTTGATTTTATACTTTCATCCTCTAGGTCACTTAACCCTTTTTTAGGTCACTTAACCCATTTCTAGGTCACTTAACCTATTTTCCTTATTTTAGGGTCAACTACTTTCCATAAAGAGAAAGTTCTCCAATACTTTATCATTTAAATAATCTTTCTTGATTTTGTCACTTTTCTTTATCATTTCTTGATTTTGTCACTTTACTTTATCATTTAAATAATGATTTATTCTTTTAGGTCACTTTGACTTCTTTGACCTTGGGGGCTTCAAGCCTTCATATGAGGGTCTTCCAACTTCATAAGGCCATAAATCTCAAACCATGAGGAGTTATGTGACATTCCACATACCACCGGAAATGGCATGAAAAGCACTATCCATATAGGATAGCTTCACCAACAACTTCATTGATCTTCATCTCATTATTCCACATACAAGCATGGGTCCTCCAACCATTCTTCTTGGATAACTCAATCTACAAAGCGTTTTCCTATGAGGACTTTCACCATAAGGGGACCAATTTGGAGTTCAGCCATTTTTGCACCTTATCAGTCATGATAAGACAATAATGAGTCATCTATGCATTTTTCCAACAATGCATCATGTACCAATGAAACCACATTGATCCATATTCATCTATGCATTCTCATCAAGGACAATATATATCAATAATCAATAAATCACTTGACATCAATCGATCAATCAAGCCTATCAAACAATCCATCACTTAACATCAATCAATGACATCAATCAATCTAACCTAGTGGCATCAATGAAAAAACTATTGGCATCAATGACAACATGATCCAACAATCCCCCCCTTTGGCATTGATGGCAATACCAACATTGATGTCAACAACAATTACCAATTATTGATGTTAAATATGTAGACAAGGCATGCTCTACATCAATAGTCAATGTGACTATCTCTCTTCATCAATAAACATCAATCACATCAATGTGATTAACTGGTTAATTGTTGGACACACCTGCCACACTTAGAGGGTGGGTGAATGAGTGTGGGGCTATTTTACCAAAAGCTTCCCTCTTTACAAAAACTCCTTAGTTAACATTCAACATTTATTCATTACCCATTGTTGTCATTTATAACCTGTTAGATGAGAACATATATCAACAACATATATCAGAAATATATTATCAACAAGTCATCACCATAAGGAACACAAAGAACACAAAATGTATGTACAATTTTCTTTTTATTATGGACAACAATACATGGGTTTATCGACAACAACTGAATAGAGTACAACTCTACAAGAGAATCATCTCTATATTGAAAGACTCAACTTACACCCTCAACACCAACTGAGATGAGGCAACAATCTTCAACATATATTAATCTGTCAACAGGTACATGACCTGTCACTAGTGCATCCAGCATGTGCACGCGCCCTGGCTCACTACAGACAGCGTATGCATGCAACCAGTGTATACAACAACCTGTGTATACCTTCTGAGCTATTAGGGTTTGTCCGTGAATATCAACTCAGATCAGCTGCAAACAATGTATCATTCTCTTTTGTCTTTGACTGTCCAATCTAACCACCAGGCAGTCACAACACATCCAAGATCTCCAATAGCTTACTCATGCTCCACAAAAAATCAATATGAATGCTATCTCAATCATGTATAAACACCAAGTGTACCATAACAATCATGTCACTACTGAATCACAAGAGTACTACTCACTCCATCAACTAAATCAACAAAATTGAACCACATCATAGAAGCCATACCAAGAATTCCCTAAGCATTCACAACACATCAAACAATAGTATTCATCAAGACAATAATGTAACCATATTAGTGATAGACCTGAGATCATAAAATGCAGATCTAGAACCTGCCTCATCATCCAAGAGCTTGGTACCAACTCAAACAAAAGTCTTCACCATTATATCCACTATATGCTCCATGTCCTCATACATCCTGCGTACATACTCACCCTATACACAACCAGCCCACTTATACCTCAATGTATATGCACCTTATACACAGATAGCCCACGTATGCATTAGAAACTAGGGTTTCTGAAGTTTCAAGAATTTTTTCCGTCAAGATCTCCAACATTGCCGAAACTTTGATGCGTCCATGAGATCCTCCTCATGCGTTCTTTCTTAGAATAGATCTTCAATCATGCTCAAGAGATCCATACCAAATATGCTCTCGCAAAAAGTTCTCCATCAATACTCCACAAGAATCTCTCCATTGATCCACACAAAAGGATTATATGCAATATACCATAGTCATCTTATTTATACTTTCATCTGCTAGGTCACTTAACCCATTTCTAGGTCACTTAACCTATTTTCCTTATTTTAGGGTCAACTACTTTCCATAAATAGAAAGTTCTCCAATACTTTATCATTTAAATAATCTTTCTTGATTTTGTCACTTTTCTTTATCATTTCTTGATTTTTTCACTTTACTTTATCATTTAAATAATGATTTCTTCTTTTAGGCCACTTTGACTTCTTTGACCTTGGGGTATTCAAGCCTTGATATGAGGGTCCTCCAACTTCATAAGGCCATAACTCTCAAACCGTGAGGATTTATGTGACATTCCACATACCAACGAAAATAGCATGACAAGCACTATCCATCTAGGATAGTTGCACAAACAACTTCATTGATATTCATCTCATTATTCCACATACAATCATGGGTCCTCCAACCATTCTTCTTGGATAACTCAATCCACAAAGCATCTTCCCGTGAGGGATTTCACCATAAGGGGACCACTTTGGAGTTCATCCATTTTTTCACCTTATCGATCATGATAAGACAATAATGAGTCATCTATGCATTTTTCCAACAATGCATCATGTACCAATGAAACCACATTGATCCATCTTCATCTATGCATTTTCATCAAGGACAATACATATCAATCATCAATCAATCACTTGACATCAATCAATGAAATCAATCAATCAATCAATCCTATCAAACAATCCATCACTTAACATCAATCAATGACAGATCAATTAATCAAACCTATTGGTATCAATGACAAAACTATTGGCATCAATGACAACATGATCCAACAATCTCCCCCTTTGGCATTGATGGAAATACCAACATTGATGTCAACAACAATTACCAATTATTGATGTTAAATATGTAGACAAGGCATGCTCTACATCAATAGTCAATGTGACTATCTCTCTTCATCAATAAACATCAATCACATCAATGTGATTAACTCTCCCCCTTTGACATCAATGGAAAATGGCCATTCTCCTCTTGGGGCTGCTCCCCCTGTCTTGTTTCCGCTGAATAACCTCTCCCCTTTTGAACAAGGGATATCAATATGATGTAATGCTAAAAATACATTTCGCATGCTCCCTCTATGACCATCGCTCCCCCTGGAATCATGCCTTTGTGTTATTTCTTCAAATATAGGGCTCTTTTCTAGGTATGCATCTGATAAATATCTCCTCCTAGAATCATGGGAAGAAGAATGATTCCCCATATGGGTATATATCCCCCTATCTTCTCTGAAATATCAACAATATGCTACCATATAATGATCCTTGGACTTGTCCATATATCAACATTGTGCCATACCATACATCATGAAGTAAAAGATTAACCAAATACATCATGTGCCAAAATGTGTGCTCATCATGCACAACACCTATGTTCAACAACCATGTACATCAACTACATGTCTTAATATGTAGCCCAACCACATGCAAAATGCATGCACCATGATATCCAACATGATCCAATAATAGGGATCTTTTATCATATGCTACCAATAGTACATCATAGGATATATTAATGAAACTTCAATTATGTACCATCCATGTACCCCATCATCCAAGAGACGAGCATTTGATTAGCATCAATCCATACTCATGGGTTAGTGCCATGCACCCAAGATTTATTTTATATCATAACCTTGCATGATCTAACGTAGAACCGTGAAAACCTACAACAAACAGTGTAAAAACCTGCAATAAACAATGTCAGACCCTGCAACACAGATTTATATCATCTCATCAAGCTACAACTCATGTGCATTTTATTTTTCCCAAGGCTTTATCACATATACACGACTTTTTGCACAACAAAGAACGTATGTACGCGACCTATTCAAGGTCAGCCAATGTATGTACATGACTGTCACCACTGTCACCCGCATATGCCTCAGTAGATGACTTACTTGAGATTCTCTTTAGTCTTTCCTCCTATTCTCGCTACTCTGTCTTCTTCACCCACTTCTGTAGATGACCATTCTCCTTAGAACTTGAGCTCTGAGCATCCATATTTTCAAAGATGTCTCCCTTTCTTACTTCATTCCTTCTTCTAGCCATGCTATGTGAATTCCTCATCATGGACATTCTTCTTGTGTTCCAACACTCTTGGGACTTGTGGTCAAATCCACTACAGCTATAGCATCTCATGGAGTTACAATGAACACCAATGTGTCCTACTTGATCACATCTCCAACACTTTGTGATGTTATATAATATTCCATTGTATCTCCTTTCATAAGATCTACATTCAAAAGATTTGTGACCATATCCATTACATGAATAACAATACCCATGAAAATTACTTTCATACCTTTGCTTGGGTGTCCCAAGAATAGCTTCTTGATGTCTTCCTTTCTTTGTTCTTTTGAAATTTTCCTTGCCTTGTATAGTAGGTTGCTTTGCAACATTTTCTTCCTTCTTTGATGGACTAAGCTCATGCTTATTTGAGGTGCTTTCTTCAACATGTGTATCTTCTCCTTTGTATCCAAGACCTAATTTATCACATGATGATCTTTGACTTTCCAAGATCTCATCCAATATTCGTGAGCTATTCAAGAATTTGTTTGACTTTTCAACCTTCTTTCTAAGGACAACAATTTCAGCTTCTAACTTACAACATGACTCTTCTTTTTCATTAATTTGATTCTTCAAAAGTTCTTCTACCCTTTTGGCTTCTTCAATTTGGATCTTGAGATGGAAAATAGTTTCAAAACTTTTGCTAATATCATCCTCTACCTTCATATCTTCTTTTTCATTCTTTAGTCTTGGGATCTCTTCTTTCTTTTCTTCTAATTTAGTCTTAGAAATCTCTTCTTGTTCTTTGAGCATTTCATTTAACTTCAAGATGTACCTTTGAATCCTCCTAAGAAATCTCTTAGTGTTATCTGAAAGATAGTTATAGTGTGTATAAAAATGATCACTTCTATATCTATATAAACCCTCTTCAATTTCCTTTTGAAGTTCTAATAGATTTTCTTCTATTCTTTCCATAGGATAAATATCATCAAACTTTACACAAATTGTTTCTAGATCATCTTCTTCACTTGAGAAAAATTCAACATCATCACATTTTGAATCATTGCAATCAAGAGTCTTTGGAGATTCTTTACCTTCAATATATTCCTT
>JASDQU010263638.1:1732-15490 GCA_032191745.1 Picea mariana | reverse complement strand
TTGGGTGGGATCCAATGGTCACCCTCTTCCTTCTTCTCAGCAAACTTCTGTATCTCGAGCGTTTGTGGGCATCTTTTTCCATGCTGTTCCTCCTGATCTTTACATTCAAATTTCTTATTCTGCTATCCTCACTGTTGTTATCAATGACAAGCATTCACTGCATTCTGTCCACTGAATTTGCCAACAGGGTGGCCATCGATATTCATTTGGATCAATCCTTCCCCCTTAGGAGGAAATGGTCCCCATTACATCATGTTACCAGGGAAGCTTTTTTTGAACTTTGGTGAGCTTCTTTCCTTGTTGGATAAGTTGTGTGCTTAGCGTGTTAAAGGAAGTCACAAAGTTGTTGCTGGTAGGGTTGAATATTTTCAACCAACTTGTTGTATATTGGATTGAATTGGAAGTTTGTAGGCACCCTCGTTGGTGAAGAAACAATATATTATTTCTCATCTGAAATATTTTTTTGTTGGATAGAAAGGTCTTGGGCCAAGGCTGCAGTGGTTACAGTTTCCTTATGTTCACCTTTTGAACAGATTCTGACGAGGATGGATTTTGTAGTATGAGATATTACCTTGCAACACTATTTTGGTGGGAAAGTAGTTGGAACTAACTTTATTATCTTGTAGATATGACCCCCCAGAGTAAAAATGACACTATGAGGTCACGAATCATAAACATCATAGCATTTCTACATATATGGTTGGCTCAAAATAACATCACAAACATCAATAGGGGAAACATCACACAATACCTCATCCTTAAAGGGATTGATGTCATAGGACAAGTGACACTACTGGCTCAAATGAGGATATCATCCTTGGAAAAGTCAAACCGATGTTGTGTGGTTGCATGTGTAGTGTTGTCAACAATACCAATTGTTTGATGACCTCTTCTAAGATGAGGTTCTTCTGGCATACACTATCAACAATTAAATGCAATGGGGTCCCCTCCACCCACATCTGTGAATGGAAGAGGCTCTCCCACTCTTAAGGAACTATTGGTTCTTCTGTTTGGATCGTTGTGGTTGTGACAATGGGGTATGCATCGATGATCTACCCCTTTTTATTGTTTTCTGAATCGGAGTCTGAATCGGGGCTCAACTCTTTTTCTTTTAGCTTGACTACCAATGACTATTTGGAGTGTTACGAGATAAATATCTCTATGGCTAGGGGTAAACCACAACAGAAGGAAATGATTTCATAAATCAACTCTAATCTCAAGTATGCTATTTAAACAAATATGCTAGCAAGACAAGGTAAAAGGCCTACCTCGTCCAAATGTTCTATGAAGTCCACCGTTGAGCACTCGACCCAAAGAAATACACTTGCAACTAGTCCTAAACAACCAAGAAACACAAGAATATGGTGATAATATATAATTTTAGAACATTCAATAGCATAATCCATCAACATTCATAACAAATACTCCCATGGAATAACAATTCAAATATTCGCAAAATATTAATTGGATGAGAAAAGAGTATTTTTATTAAAATGTAATCAATAGAAGTGAATGAGTTAAAAACTTTTGTGTTAGCATGGTTTGAAATCGAGAAACTAAGTTCTTTCCAGTTGGACCTCCAGCACTTCAATCCTCCACCAAAGGCATGCTCATATAAGAGAGACAATGAGGTTCTCAATAATTTAGGGAAGAGCTTGGGGGTCGAACAATGTGTTCAGACTTAAAAGGATAAAGGGATGCAAACTCAATATGAAGTGAATAATTTATCCAGAGTAACTTTTCTCTCAAAGTTGAATTCTTCTCCTCATTTCTATAGCTTGGATTTGGCCCATTTGTAGCCTTCAAGTGGAACTGAAGGGTCGATTCAGAACATTTCCAATATATGGAAGGCCAAGGATCATAGATCTTGTGATGTGACATGGAAACCCAACACCATTTTGTAATTTTGGGCACAAATCCCAATGTACACAGGTTGTAGTGGTGCAACCTGTGTATACACATGTTGTAATATAGGTAGGGTGCATATATGTGGAAAAATAATGTTTTTAGCTATGGAATTTTCAAAAAGGGACTTCAAGTCTACATAGGAAAATGGAAAAAGGCCCTCTGTGCAATTTTAGATAGGGTGAGGAAGATGTTTCTATAATGGATGCCTGTAATGTGTGAGGTCAGAGGAGTATATGCAATGGCCTAAATACATTATAAGACCCAAAAGTAGAGTAATGGGGACCTAGCTAGAAGAACTAGTTTCTCATTACAATCTATACTAACTTTGCATACATGGATGCTAATTTAAATTACAGTTCAGATCCATGTGAAAATATACCAAAATGTTGTCCATGGCCATGAAAAGGAAATACAAAGGTGGCTACATTCTAAAGGATGTCATAGTCACAAACAAGGCCTAGTAAAACCAGTCTCAAAACCAATCTGAAGATATCTTTATACAATGGATTACAATCTAATCTCCCATGATCATTGAAGTCACAAAGGTATTGGTCCAATGAAAGGTAGCAATAGCTCAAGAAAGATGCAACTATAAACTAATGTCTACAAGTCTTCTACACAATCTTTGAAAGTTGCAAGTCTATATCGTGTGAAAAAAGGAGTCAAAGTCGAACATAATGAGACTTCGATTGATTACCAGTCATTGAGGTATACCGTTAACAAACATGAGACAAACTACTGATAATGAAAGTAGGTATCAATGCACTGAGTACATTATTACAAGTGTGGATAAAGGAGTCAGTTTTGAACAATTGAATAATCCATCGATAGGGAGACATTGATGTATTCCCAACTTTCGATGGAAAGAGAACCTGCCACTAATGACTGCAAGCCTCTAGGTACTCATAGGACTATAGGTATCATCTCTTGAATAAATGAATTTAAGTGGATGGAAGGAGACCCACTGAAAGGAGAGCATTAAGGCCTCTATCATCATTCAGCACGAGGTACAAAGAAGGAGCTTGATGACTTGGAGGAAATCAAATGAAGAACATGTTCATGAACCAACGACCATGTGTTTCTTTCATGTGTGTCAAGTGCAAGTGGTACATGGAAAATACCCTATGAATAGAATCAAAGGAGGAAAACTATTGAAAAAGCTGAGGAAACCACTAATAGGGCTAAGGGAATCCAAGACACTTCATGAATTCCAATGTGTGAATACATGTCTTGCCGCCGAGCATAAGGGAAACCACCTAGTCAGTGACCAATGATGAAATGTCAAATGTTGGGTTCAAGGTTACCTACCAATGAGGAAAGTAGGACTAGGATGTTGTTGAACAAGATAGCCTAACTGAGATGGGGGGGGTGAATCAGTTAGATAAAATTTATTTCTTTCCTTTAAAACAGATTACTCAATGAACACAGATTATGCCCTTTACTATATGTCTTGCTACAAATCATTCAGATCAATTAATATGCACTCACATAAATAGGCAATGACACAGAGATTTTCATGAGGAAACCCAAAAGGGAAAAACATTTTTTTCTTATGAATGAAAGGCAAGCTCCAACTTTTCTTTACGTTCTTATTTTATCTGAGCTACAACCCAAATGAGGTTGCTACCTCTGTTTCTTCAGAACCTACTGAATGGAAGCTACAACTCCTATATGTACAAGCACCAACTTGTACAAGAGACCTTTATAGTCTTCCCTTGCTCCTCCCTACCACCCTAGAATCCTTTTCTGTCACTAAGAACCTGCAAACCAACTCTTTATCTTCTCTATCAAAGATTAAACATTCAAATACTCTCTATTTATATATTCATATCAGAATCCATTCTTGACCAAACCACTTAGATTTTTCAATTCGTGCATATGTATTCTCTCCTTAATCTTTGCTCTATCTTCATCATTTCTTCTCACTGTCCCTATATAATTTTATTTCAGTTCATATTAATTTATAGAAATGAATTTTAATTTTCTCCTCTGTGTTATTTTTCAGAGCTTCGACTCTACCATTATTCCCCCACTATCACACACAATTTCACTCGTATTTACCCTATACATTCAGAGCGTACACTAGAATCCTCAGGCTTCAAAGATTCAGTTACAATAACTGAATAACTACCTTACAATGATCATGATTGGCCAAGACATCAAGAAGAACAATATCCACACAATCAGTTTAAATATTTAATCAGCATCGTTCAATGAACATACGTTTGTTTTGAATTTTCAGCATAGAATAACCCTCAAGCGCTTTGGCAAGACACTTGTGCTAAACCATATGCCCATTGGCTGTGACCATAGGCTAATCGAAATGCATTTCACATTTCGTATTTCGACAATCTTGTGTCGAAGGGTCTCGACACTCCAAGTTCATATTCCTAAAATTGAGCGTAGGTTCATGCTAACTCTTCCCTCTCACATGACCATCGACAATAACCACTGCCTACACCAAAAATGAATTTCACATTTCAGCATTTCAGCGTTTTGCATTTCGGCGTTCCGCATTTCGGCATTTCGGCATTGCGCATTTTGGAATTTTGGCGTTCCTATGATGAAGTGTTTCAACACTCCAAGTCGTGATCCCCGATATCCACTTTTCTTCGATTGATGACCCACGACCTTTTATGATGAGATGGTCCTAATATCATTAGGACTTTGCATTTCATGATTTCATGTATCGCGATATCGGAGGTTGGAGCACCTCCTTTCTTTGACATTCCAGTCAGCGAAAAGTTGATCTGTGACCACATGTCCTACCCGAAGATGGATGGTCCTCCTACTTTCAGGATTTTATAAGCCCTCTTCACCTTGCACTTTAAAGAACGTGTAGGTTCTCCTAGATTTGATGATGGTCAGGCCCCGCACTTGGATCTAACGCTTGAGATCCGTTCTCTTCTACTGCGTTCTCCTTCCTTTATGAATTCCAAAGTTCTGAAGGAACTCTTAGATAACCACCGTGCAACTGCTTCTCTCAATCTTATGGATTTAAGTTTGACATTAATGACAAAACCAAGCCCTATGCAAACTGACCAACAAACTTTCCCTTTGGCATTGATGGAAAACTTTAAATCTCTTCTCCCCCTTTTGACATATATGGCAAAGGAAACAACCATACTCCCCCTGAGTAACAAAAAACACCTGTAAAGATGTTTCATTTCAGCAGCAACTCCCCCTATCAAAATAGTCAATAAACCTATGTAGTCTGATTTTATTATGAATCCCTTGCAAACTTTGAGAGTGAAAATAAATTATAGAGGGTAAACCCCCAACTGATCCTTCAGACTTTCAAATTTCATTTTAGGTAAATTTTTAGTAAATACATCTGCAATCTGATCCTTTGTGCCAACATATTCCAGTTTAATAACATTAGAAATAACTTTCTCTCTTAGAAAATGAAATTTGATGGGAATGTGCTTTGTTTTTGAATGCATAACAGGATTTTTAGAAATACTAATTGCACTGGTATTATCACAGAATATAGGTATAGGTTCATCATAATGAATATGTATATATTCCAACATCTATTTCATCCATAGAACCTAAGTGCAACAAGCTGCAACTGCTATGTATTATGCTTCAACAATAGACAGAGACATTGCTGATTGTTTTTTACTTGACTAACTTACAAGACATCCTCCAAGAAAAAATGATGCTCCACTAGTACTCTTCCTATTATCAACACAACCTGCCCAGTCAACATCAGTGAAAGCATATAAATAAAGCTAATTACCTCTAGGATACCACAAACCATACTCTGTTGTCCCCTTAAGATATCTAAAAATTATTTTGACTGCAAGTAGATGAGAAGTTTTTGGTGATGCTTGAAACCTGCCAACTTGAAAAACTACATGCATAATATCAAGTCTTGTAGCTGTAGCATAAACAAGACTACCAATCATAGATCTATACACTATCTGATCAACATCTTTAGTATCATCAAACTTACTTAATTTACAACCAGTAACCATGGGAGTGCCAACTGGTTTAGAATCTTTCATCTGAAATTTCTTAAGCATTTCATTGATATACTTGGTTTGAGAAATGGAAATACCTTTATCAAATTGAGTAATTTGAAAGCCTAAGAAAAACTTCATTTCTCCTAACATGGACATCTCAAACTCTTTCTGCATACTTTCAACAAATTGTTTATTGAGCCTATCATCATCACTACCAAAAATGATATCATCTACATATATCTCAACAATGACCAGCCTATCATTTTCTTCTTTAATGTAAAGATTACTATCAATGTTACCTTTCCTGAATCCTTGCTGCCACAAGTAATTGTCAAGTCTAGAATACCAAGTCCTTGGTGCTTGCTTCAGCCCACACAATGCCTTTTTCAACCTACAAACATATTTTTCTGCTTCTTGTACTTGAAAACCATCTGGTTGTTCCATATATACTTCTTCCTCTAAATCACCATTCAAAAATTTAAACTTTACATTCATTTGGTCAACTTTAATGTGTTTAGAACTGGCATAAGCTAGAATCAGTCTAATGGATTCCATTCTTCCAATAGGAGCAAAAGTTTTTCCATAATCTATTCCTTCTACCTATGCATACCCTTTACAAACCAATCTATCCTTATTTCTAGTTATTTTACCTGCTTCATCCATCTTATTTCTGAAAGCCCATTTAGCCCCTATGGCATTCTTATTCAAAGGTCTAGGAACCAATTCCCATGTATTATTCTTTTCTATTTGACTAAGTTCTTCATTCATTTCTTTCATCCAATATTCATCTTTAATTTCTTCTTCAATGCTTTTGGTTTCAATCAGAGAAAGTAAATATACTTGTTCATGAGTTGAGATGAATTCTTTCCTTCTACTTCTTGTTCCAACACCTGCATTTAAGTCACGAATTATCTGTTCTTCACGGTGATTTTTATGTATTCTCTTTCTTGGAGTCTTTGATGGAGTCATGATTTTGGATGGAGTTGTGCCCTGTATCAAAGTAGGAATTAATTGTTCACTGTCAGCAGCCTTAGTTTCTTCTGTTTCACTTACTTCTTCATCCATCTTATGTTTGTCATATATTTCATGTATTTGTTGATCCTTTTGTTTAGATTTGGACTTAAAAAATGAGGACTCATCAAACCTTACATATATATATTCAGCAATATTTCTTAATCTGAAATTATAGAATTTATAAGCCTTTCTTGAACATGAATATCCAACCAATATGCCTTCATCAGTTCTAGAGTCTAATTTTCCTAGACCTTTATTAATTCTTTTAATGTAACACTTACTCCCAAAAATTCTAAAATATTTTATGTTTTCTGGTCTTCCTTTCCATAATTCATAGGGTGTCTTATCAGTCTTATTTCTTAGCAAAATTCTATTCAAGATGTGTACAACGATGTGAATAGCTTGAGGCCGAAACATGTCATTCAATCTGGACTCATTTAACACTATTCTTGCCATTTCCATAACAATTCCATTTTTTCTTTCAGCAACACCATTTTGCTGAGGTGTTTCTATAATCGAGAAATGTCTTTTAATTCCATTTTCATCACAGTATTTGTTAAATTCTTTTGACACAAACTCTCCTCCATTGTTTGACCTTAATCACTTAAACTTCATATCAATTTCATTTTCAATCAATTCTTTGAAAACTTGAAACCAACTAAATGTTTCAGACTTCTTTTTCAATAAAAACAACCAAGTCATTCGAGTAAAATCATCCAAAAATAACAAAAAATATCTTTCACCATTTAGACTTGTTGTCGTCATAGGTCCACATACATCAGCATGTATTATTTCCAAAGGTTTTGTTGTCGAATATTCCCTTGTTATAAACTTGACTCTAGTTTGTTTACCATGTTGACATTGTTTACAAATAGAGTTGGAAAGATTCTTTATGACAGGTAAGTTTCTTATTGCCTCTTTTTTATTTAACTGAATCAGATTGTCAAAGTTAATATGCCCAAGTATTTTATGCATAACCAACTTTCATCTTCATGTCCAAGATAGAAATTTTCATCCTTCTCATCTAAAATGTATATGTTATTTGATGTCCTTGTAGCTATTCCAACTAACTGATTTGTTTTAACATCCCTGATTTGACATTGTTTAGAATCAAATATCATAAAA
The DNA here is from genome assembly GCA_032191745.1 of Picea mariana. Classification (NCBI taxonomy): domain Eukaryota; kingdom Viridiplantae; phylum Streptophyta; class Pinopsida; order Pinales; family Pinaceae; genus Picea; species Picea mariana. The sequence goes on along the minus strand of JASDQU010263638.1, from coordinate 7,475 downwards.
TGCCCTTTATCACATGTTTGACTTACACTCAACAAGTTATGTTCCATATTTTCAACCAATAAAACATTTTCAACCATTATGTCTTTGTTCAAACAAACAATGCCTCTTCCAACTATTCGAGTTGATTGATCATTACCAAATGTCACTGAACCTTCTTTTCTTTCATCTAAAGAATCAAATATTTGTTTTCTGCCTATCATATGTTTTGAGCATCCACTGTCCACACACTACTTAATTTTATGATCAACTTGTAAATCAAGTTTTCACTCTTCAATTTCTAAATGATCATTCTTCCTTTTCCAATAACTAGTTTTCTGATTTGTGTATTGGTTTATAACAGATTTTTAAAAATTCATTGAACAGTTTCTTGAAATATGTCCAAAGTTATTACACCTATAGCATTCAACTTCAAATTTCAAAGCATCAAATCTGTTATGTGAGTTGTTCACATTGTTCTGAATAGATTTATCATGTCTTCTTTCATATTCAAATCTAGATATTCCATGATTGTTATGTGCACTTATGTTTCTTGAAAAAACATTACAGAAAGTTGCTTTTTGTCCATACTATAAAAAAAGAAACAGTAACCTTCAAACTTGTTTTGATGACTGCCATAATTGTTTCTATGCACTATTGAAGCCTGATTATCTTCTTGCTTTTCTGATCCCTTTTGCTTGTATGTGTTTTTCTCATTTGTATGTTTTGTACCTGCTTTTTCAAGACTTGAACTAGAGCTTGTATTAGAAACTTCATACTTATACCCAATTCCAGTCTTATCATAAGCTGATCTTAGACTATGGATAATTTGATCCAACACTTGAGAATTATTATTCATGTTATTTTCTTGTACTTTCTTTCTTAATAAAACTACTTCAAATTTTAAACCTTCATTTTCCTTTTCCTTTTTTGTAAGTATATTATTTAGAGCTTCTTCAGTCACTCTAGCCTCTTATATTTTGAGTTTTAAGTCAACTAACATGATCTCAGTGTTTTCAATTAAATTGTTTGACTTCTATAATTCTTGATCTAAATTCTCAATTTCTCTTTTGAATTGTTTGCATTCTCTTCTTACTTTCTTTAGTTCAGACAAAGAACTTACAAGTTCAACTTCCAGGTCAACTTCACCTTCTTCTTCTTCAATAAGTTCATCATTCTGATTTTCCATAGCCATAAAAAGTCTTATATCTGAGCTTTCATCACTTTCATCTATATCTGAAGACTCACTATTGTTTTTGATGAATAGACTTTTCTTTTTATAAGAATTTCTTTGAAATGGCTTCTTATACATTTTCTTATATTCTTTGGTTTTGATGTTACTTTCTTCTTCTCCATCAGAATGTTTATTGAAAGGACACTTAGAAGCAAAATGCCCTATTTTACTACAATTAAATCACTTGAGAGGAAGTTTACCTTTGTACTTCCCAGTACCTCTTTTTAGATTTTTGACAAAGTTAGCTTCTTCCATGTCTTCTTCTGAATCCTCGTGATTATTGGTTTCTGTTTCAACCTTTTTCTTGTCCTTCTTTGCTTCCTTGAAAGCTTCTTCCTTATTGGAAGGATTCTCATTAGATGTCCTCATCTTATATGTTGTTAGTATTCCTTGCAACTTATTCATTAGTAAAGTAGCAATATTAGTTCTTTCTTCTAAAGAACATATTTTGGGATCAAATATTGTAGGTAAAGTTCTAAGCACTTTTTTCACAATAATACCATTTCCAATTGTTTCTCCTAAAACTCTCATAGTATTGACTACTTCATCAATACGTAAAAAACAGGTAGCTATATCTTCAGATTCTTCCATCTTTAAACTTTCAAAATGAATTCTATATGATTGTAATTTAGCATTATTAACCTTAGTATCTCCTTCATATACCTTCTTCAGTTTGTCCCATAACTCTTTTGCTGACTCACAATGCATTACCTTAACAAATTCTGAACCTGCCAATCCTCCAAGTATTGCACACATAGCTTTGGAATTACTCTCATGGAGTTTCTTTCCTACAACATCTGTTGGAACTATTGCTGGAGCCTTATATTCATTCAAAACTGCTTTCCAAACATATACTCCTTGAGATTGTAAAAACAACTTCATCCTGATACTCCAAAAAACATAATTATGTCCATCAAACAAAGGTAATCCATGTTTAGTAAAATCAGATTTTGTATCCATTATTGAAGATCAAAATTCTAGTGATTAAACTGAATCTTGAAGTAATCTACTCTGATACCAATTGTTGAACAAGATAGCCTAACTGAGAGGGGGGGGGGGTGAATCAGTTAGATAAAATTTCTTTCTTTTCTTTAAAACATATTACTCAATGAACACAGATTATGCCTTTTACTATATGTCTTGCTACAAATCATTCAGATCAATTAATATGCACTCACATAAATAGACAATGACACCGAGATTTTCATGAGGAAACCCAAAAGGGAAAAACCTCTTCTTCTTATGAATGAAAGGCAAGCTCCAAATTTTCTTTACATTCTTATTGTATCTGAGCTACAACCCAGATGAGGTTGCTACCTCTGCTTCTTCAGCACCTACTGAATGGAATCTACAACTCCCAGATGTACAAGCACCAACTTATACAATAGACTTTTACAGTCTCCCGTTGCTCCTCCCTACCACCCTGAAATCCTTCTCTGTCACTAAGAACCTGAAAACCAACTCTTTATCTTCTCTGTCAAAGATTAAGAATTGAAATCCTCTCTGTTTATATATCCATATCAGAATCCATTCTTGACCAAACTACTTAGATTTTCCAATCTGTGCATATGTCTTCTCTCCTTAATCTTTTCTCTATCTTCATCATTTCTTCTAACTGTCCCTATATAATTTTATTTCAGTTCATCTTAATTTACATAAATGAATTTTAATTTTATCCTCTATGTTTTTTTTTAGAGCTTCAACTCTACCATTATTCCCCCATTATCACACACAATTTCACTCATATTTACCCTGTACATTCAGAGCATACACTAGAATCCTCAGGATTCAAAGATTCAGTTACAATAACTGAATAACTACCTTACAATGATCATCATTGGCCAAGGCATCAATAAGAGCAGTATCCACACGATTAGTTTAAATATTTAATCAGCACTGTTCGATGAGCATATGTTTGTTTTGAATTTTCAGCATAGAATAACCCTCGAGCGCTTCGACAAGACACCTGTGCTAAACCATATGCCCATTGGCTATAACCATAGGATAATGAAAATGCATTTCACATTTCGCATTTCGGCAATCCTGTGTTGAAGGGTCTCGACACTCCAAGTTGTGATTCCCAAAATGGAGCGTAGCTTCGTGCTAGCTCTTCCCTCTCACGTGACAATCGGCAATAACCACTACCTACTCCAAAAATGCATTTCGTATTTCGTCATTTTTGCGTTTATCATTTCAGCTTTTCGACGTTCCGCATTTCAGCAATTTTCATTTCGACATTTCGGCATTCCTGTGATGAAGTGTTTCGACACTCCATATTGCGATCCCCGATATAATATTTTCTTCGATCGACGACCCACGACCTTTCATGATCAGAAAGTCCTGATCTCATTGGGACTTTGCGTTTCACGATTTCATGTATCACGATATCGGAGGTTGGAGCACCTCCTTTCTTTGACTGTCCAGTCAGCGAAAAGTTGATCTATGACCACGTGTCCTGCTCGAAGATGGATGGTCCTCCTGCTTTTAGGATTTTATAAGCCCACTTCACCTTGCACTTTAAAGAATGTGCAGGTTCTCTTGGATCTGATGATGGTCAGGCCCCATTCTTGGATCTAATGCCCGAGATCCATTCTCTTCTACTGCGCACTCCTTCCTTTCTGAATTCCCGAGTTTCGAAGGAACTCTCAACTAACCACTATGAAACTACTTCTCTAGGTCTTATGGATCTAAGTTTGACATTAATGAAAAAGCCAAGCCCTGTGCAAACTGACCAACATATGCGTGATAGGACTACAACTTCATGTGATTCTGAGACAAACTGAGGGTATGGATGACATGAAAAGTCAAGAGTTCTAAGGAATGGCCGACAAAGGTTGATAGACATCCTTTGAAAAAGAGCATGAGACATATGGAAGAATCTGGGAGCATCGACTCAATGATGAAACTTTGAGATGTGCGAGGCATCAATCAAACTCTCCATAGGGACTGGAAGAGTAACCAGTTGGGGGAGTAAACTTTCTGTAATGAGCTCAGCTTCCTAAGGTCATGCTAAACCCAAATTTTTGATGACAAGTGGACTCAAAAAAAAATTCTTTGTTCAAAGGTGAAACAAATGCTAACAATATAAGGTAATACTCCCTTCCCTCTCATATTTTTTTGTTTTTTCATAGTCAAATGAAATGATATAGAGGAGGAAACAAGTGTCGCAAGTAAGAAAAACTAGTTCCAGCAGTGGAAAATAACTAGGCTCAATACAAGGAGGTGCATGTGGGATATGGACACTTGGGGGAATGTTTCCTCCTGTGATCTAAAAATGAAGAAGACTTGTATTCTTGAAAATATTTGCAAGTAAAATTTTGTGTTAAAAATGAAAATGGATCATCTTTGCAACACAACTTATAATAGGATTTACTCATTCAAGATGCATATAAACAACAACATAATCAATGCTCAGAAAACACATAACACAGAAAATGGTAAAGGAGTTCACCCCTCTCTTGGGATACATCTCCTGGTCCAGCTTCCAATGGATCATTTGTATTATTTGCTCAAAGTGCTAAAAAATGTGTTTTGTAATGCTCAAACTACCAAAAACCCCTAGTTGGGCTTTTTTGGCACCTCGTTTGGCCAAAAATTGAAGAAGATAGGCTTCCTGGAAGTCCCCCCTTCAAGCTTGTTGTCTTTGCATCTACAAAACGCACCTTTCATGACTCAACCTATCCCACACGCATATTTAAGTTTAGAAACCTAGCACCATATGCAACCACACAAATGGTGTGAACTGTAGGACAATTATGGGCACACCTAGCCCCTAACCGTCAAGGGCCAGGTCATATTAACCCATGCGACCACGCGCTAGCTAGATATGGGCTCCCGTTTCAAAAGCCAATGGTCAAAGGACAAATGGCGGTCATTGTAATAACTATTGGAACAAATGTTAACCACGCGCATGCGCCATACACCATAGCTGTGGGTCATATATTATATAGCGTGCGACCAAGGGCTGGGGCTAAGCCCCGGCCTAGTCACGGCCTAAACCACCCGTACATTCAAACTTTAATACAATTAATGCCACATATATAATAAGAAACAAGTGGTGGCGTGCTAGTTGGTGGCTCTTTGCCAAGTCGTTTCCCCTGCCTGGAGGTCGCGGGGTCGACTCGTACCAAGGACATAAGTTTTAACCAAATAATAGATGACATGTGGTGGCCATTAACTGGGCTACGTGTCATCGCTCCATTCGCTGTCAAACATGCCAAGTCACTTTCCAACTGTCTGAATGCCATCCTACCACGTGTTGTATGGCCTGCCACATCAGCGTCCGTACAGACTGTACAGTCAACAACCCTTTTTTTTGCCTATTTGTAAATTTGAACAGAACGCGATATCTCTCGCTCCCAATGTTTGTTTGAACCCAAACAAGTTGCATTAGGTTTTCAATAATGAGGCCTACGCTCTTGTCCGATTTGAAGTGATTCCGAGCACTTTGAATTTTTGAGCAAAATTTGATCCCCTGATCACACCTCCCCATTGGAAAGCTTTTGGACCTCCAAAAGACTATTTTCAGTCTAT